>JAMAKE010000114.1:0-16059 GCA_023628695.1 Nectriaceae sp. PG4201 | reverse complement strand
CGCGCCCGTGGCCGCGTCCCAGATCTTGACCGTGCTATCGTCCGAGCCCGACGCGAGACGCTGGCCATCTGCCGAGAATACCACCGAGTACACTGAAGAGCCATGGCCCTCGAGCGTCTGCACACACTCGCCCGTAGCTGCGTCCCAGATCTTAACCGTGCTATCGCCCGAGCCCGACGCGAGACGCTGGCCATCCGCCGAGAATACCACCGAGTTCACTGAAGAGCCATGGCCCTCGAGCGTCTGCACACACTCGCCCATAGCTACGTCCCAGATCTTAACCGTGCTATCGTCCGAGCCCGACGCGAGACGCTGGCCATCTGCCGAGAATACCACCGAGTTCACTGAAGAGCCATGGCCCTCGAGCGTCTGCATGCACGCGCCCGTGGCCGCGTCCCAGATCTTGACCGTGCTATTGTCTGAGCCCGACGCGAGACGCTGGCCATCTGCCGAGAATACCACCGAGTACACTGAAGAGCCATGGCCCTCGAGCGTCTGCACACACTCGCCCGTAGCTGCGTCCCAGATCTTAACCGTGCTATCGCCCGAGCCCGACGCGAGACGCTGGCCATCCGCCGAGAATACCACCGAGTTCACTGAAGAGCCATGGCCCTCGAGCGTCTGCAAGCATGCATTCCAGTCTGATTCCATGCTCGGCTTTAACGTGATCCAGTTTGGCTCTTCTTTTTCGAAGAGCTCTCTGATTAGGCTGTGGGTGGGACTGAATACGAGTGCTGATGCATAGGCCTGTAATGGAGCTATCTCGATCGCCCGCTTATGAGAAAGAATAAAGCGGCGCGCGTCTCGAAGGAATCCTGTTAGTTGTCGCGCTTCCTTGGTTTTCTGCTAACATATCAGACTGTCTCTAGTTTATAGATGAATTTATAACTCACTACTAAAGCTTCGAGCTTCTGCACTGCCATAACCCCCTCCGGCAAGCTATGTAATAGACTGAGAGATTCTAACCAATATAGATATTTCCTTCGAAGGAACTCATGGACGATCCCCGCGTCCTGTAGGTCCTTGTCACTCATTTTCACCTGGGGTTCCGAGGTGTCGAGATGGTCTACCCAGAAGACGCAGGAATATCCTATCGAAGCCAATGGGTCAGGGTCGGGCGGCGAGACCTGATCGGTGGGAAATCCCGGGACGCCCAGTGCGTAAACGTCACGCTCGAGAGTCTCCGAGAGAGCCTCTAGCGACTTCGAGAAGATGGCATGGTGCTGACGTGCGGCGCCAGAGGGCAGGATTTGGTCGGATGCCTTGTTAACTAGGAAGTCTTTGGCTGATTGATGCACAAAGTAGATGACACCTTCTCGAAGAGTCAGGAAAGAACCGCAGGAATCAATGATTTGTGGCAGGTCATCGTAGTCGTCCTCCTCGAGCGACTCAATAAAAACTTTCAATTCCTCTAGTGTGATAGGTCGGTATACGACTGAAGCGATAGCTAGTATCTCCTTGCAACTTTCTGCATCACTCGAACTAGAGATTTGTTCCATCATTCGATTGTAGAGTGGATCAAGTCCTGATGGGAATAGCTTCAACTTGGAGAGTGTATGCCGTTTTCGGACCACCTTGGGATCTGCAAGCTCTTGACAGACCAAGGCGACCCAGAGAAAGGTGCCATCAGCATTAGAGACTAAGTGATTTTCGACAGCCTGGCTTGTTTCCTTGTCGTATCTCTTCTCACGTGCCAATTGATCCACCTTGTATCCAATGTATGTGTCGACAGCCTTGGAGATGGAGTCTTGGTTCAGCTCGAGCTGAAGCCTGACCTTCTGCTTTGTACGGCCGAGTTTCTCCTCAATGTCCTGCCAGTTGCGACTAGACACGATCCACTTGACGCGAGAGGACTTGGCGATTAAGTCGAGCAGCTGATGTCGATTTGTTTTGCATTCGTCGAGGGCATCGACAACCAGGATAGCACCGTCCAAGATCGGGTCATTGAGCATGGCTGTAAGAATCTTGGATAAGGCTTCCCAGGCATTCCTATCCTCGAAAAGCTGCTTACCCGCATGATCGTGCTTCTCTCGAACATATGAGATGAGCGACGGCTGCTGGACAACGAGCAGATAGATTAGACCGCGCAGCACGGCCGTCGCATTACTGAGTCGTGCCTCGGTGGCCTGGCAGAAGAAATAGGACAGGCGCCTGTCGGGGTCCTTCCACAGCTCGTCGATGATGCCACATAGCAACATCGTCTTGCCTTTGCCAGGGTCGCCTTTGATCCAGAGCAGCTGGCTCTGGGGATCGTCACGCCACCGCCGGAAGTCGTCATGGTCGAGGATCCAGCGGTATGAGTCCCTGAGCAGGCCGCCCTTTGTAGCTTCGATGCGCGTCTTGTCGTCGCGAGGGTCAGTCTCGCGCAGGTCTTTTAGACACTGCTTTGCCTCCTCGTCTTGGTGTCTCTTCTCTTGGTGTTGCGTTTGCGCTTCTATGGCCGAATGCATGCCTTTGATGGCCGAATGAATGTCTTGGAGCTTCATCTCTATAGCGCTAGCGGTTTCGGTGAGTTTCCAGAGTCGCGTCTTGCTCTCTTCGGTGTTGTATTGTTCCATGTCTCTTTGCACGGCATCCTCTGCTTCCTTGATCTCGCTAAGCTGGCCAGCCCAGTCATCGTTCTTGAACAGATCCGTTACAATGACGCCAACCCAGTGCCGGTGGTAAAGGCAGACGCTCTTCATCTGATATGAAAGAAGTTTCTCATAGAGCTGCACGACGTGCTTCTCCAGTTGGACTCGCAGTCCCACGGAAGATTGCTCGGCCTTGTTCTCGTCGAGAAGTAAGGACACTAAGTTCCAATACCACTCCATTCTTGACAGGACGTAGGCGATGCCTTTGCGGTTTTCGCGAGCCTCGGTGATGGGATTCGAAAGGATCTAGCAACTGTCAGCAGGGGATCATCGACCGTTCTGTCTTCGGTTGGGAAAGTTATTCACACACCTCTAGCCCAAGGCAGACGCCGACCCAGGCGACGGCGGCTTCTGGTGCGACCTTTACCGCGTTGTCCATTATTCCCCTCACCGCTTGTATTGCTTGCAAGCCTTCATCGATGCCTCGCTTGATGGACGCTTGCTTCTGCGTCCGATCTAGTCCAGCCTGCACTAACTGTTGCATTTGGCCGCATCGTGTCCCCGGAGTCTCTCCTATCTCATTGTCTGTTGATTCGCGAGGAACAGAGCTCGGATCGTTCTCGTGCAGCTTGGCTGATAGGATCTTCTCATACTCCCCGACCAGTGTGAGCTCGTTCGCTTTGAGCGCATCGTAGGCCTCATTCCAAAGTCGCTCTTGAAGGCTCGGCAGCGACGAGGTTTTGGAATCCGTCGAGGTAGGTAGAGAAGAAGACGTTGGCTGAGATGTCGGTCGGGTGGTTGATTGGGACGGAGACCGAGATGGTGTCGGCGAAGGTGTTGGTGACGAAGCCGAGGCGGATTCTTGAGGGGCTTGTAGCAGTCTTCTAGCCCTGAATCTCACTTTCTCGATCAAGCGAGGCGTCATCGTCACAGAGGACACCTTAGTCCTGTTGCGCGATATGAAGATAGTAGCGAGATGGCTTCTGCTCTGATGGATGAGTCGGGATGACGATGGAGTGTCACGACTGACAACTTGGGCAGCAACATCTCTGCGAGATTTCTCGTGCGGGGAGAGGAGGCCTCAGCAGCTGAAAAGGATCCCTGTAGCATGGTGCAGCTTGTGAGTCCAGTAGAATTGCCGAGTCATGAGATGTGCAGCTGCGCCAAGTCAATCGCAGAGCTTGCCGTGGTGAGGTGGAAAGTGCAAGGCAAATCAGGTGGGGAAAGAGGCAAGAACAGGCTGGCTCGATTTTGCCATCTGGTCCCGAGATCGATCTTATCTTTGTCTTGACTTTGCGCTGCCACTGGGTCCCGGCTCACAAGAGATGAGTTGCCCTCATTGCGGGGCCAGTAGGACAGTGTTCATGTGACCAAGGTTCGTGTCAGACGGAACAACAGAAAGTCCGGGCTGTGAGAGGGGAAATCAGGAGACTGAAAATGGCTCGCAACAGCAGACTCTCAGAACATCAGAGACACATAGAAACACACAGTCAATTGAGCCCAAATCCGTTGAGATATTCATTGTAATTATTTTCGGTTCATCCTCGGCCGGATACGCTGAATTCTTGTTCCGCCTGCGTAATCCGACAGTTCGTTGGAGGAAAGCGCTGAGAGGGGATCAGTCAATAGGTAACACAGTAGATGCACCGCTCTAGAGTTAGAAAGGTGGGGTGCGCCAAACCCCGAAAAATAGCAGCTAGATCTGGTTTCGAAAAACGGAAACGATTACAATAATACAGATCGAAGCTAGTAGCCCATGGTCAGATCATCAAGTCATCAACCCTAATCTTGCCAGTAGCTGTCTACTAGTAGCTGTAGCTGTCAGAGGTAAGCCCGCTAAACAAGTAGTCTACCAGTAGCCTATAATGCGATTATCCAGTGGCCTGGGCTACGAGTAGCCCACGTTTAGGTCATCAAGTCAGCAACCCCCTACTAGTAGCCTATAATTGCTAAGCAGAGGTAAGCTTGCTAAACAAGTTAGTCTACTAGTAGCAGTCTACTAGTAGCCTATAATTGTACCACCCAGTGGCCTGGGCTACTAGTAGGGGGTTGCTGACTTGATGACTAAAATATGGGCTACTTGTAGCTTGCATAGAGACTTCTGCAGTCAGCCTTATCCCAGCCTATAAGTAACCAGAGGATGACAGATAAGGTTTGCTTCCTAGGTGATAAAGCCATTGCCAGGCCCCATTATCCTATGGGTTGGTTCCATCTGCCAGGCGACAACCAGCTGGCAATACGTGATGTCCAGTACTAATGCCAGCAGGCGATAGAATATATCTCTTAAAAATAGAAAGTGACCCAAAAAACTAGACTTAGTGGTCCTATATGGGAGCTAGCCCGACTCAGGGACCTAAATTGGGCATTAAAAAAGCGATAAATCGAAACTATCGACAAAACCTAGCCTGGGAAATGTCGCCGACTGGGTCTGCTCGACTTTAGAGTGACATCAGAAGGGCCGGTTTTAGGAATAAGACTTTGCGCGAGGAGAGAGTCCAGATCAAGTCCCCATCGGAGTTTATAAACCGGGTCACATACCTTAGCGTGTGACCATGATTAATATTATACAACCTGGGGCCGAAAAAGGTACCATTTTCATAGTTTAATTGGTAATCCCTGGATCTAGGCATTTATATAGAAGACCGAAGCATCACGCTATATAATTAAACTCAAACGCTCTATAAGCACCAAGTTTGCTAGTAAGACTTTTCTACCTAAATTTATTGACTACTTTCCATCCCCTTGAAATGGCTTCTCAATTGAATGTGGGGCAGCCCAACGACCCATCCATGATCACTGAAGCAGCACAGGCATGCGCTGGTATCCCTTTAGACACCGTGGGCGTCATGATCGATTTCTTCGGTGCCCTGAATAAGCTTTGCGAAGTCTTGCCCCTGTTAAAGGATGCCTGCGACATCTTGAACAGGCATCAATGCTATTCAAGGAAGTTCGAGATGGCATTCTGGCAAGAAAATCGCAAGCTCATCCAAGCCGTAGACATAAATAGAGCCTTAGCTCAGCGGCTAGAAGAGCTTTTACTTAAAGACACCTGTCACGGACGGCAGCCTAACGCAGTGAAACCCAAGACGAAAGAGGAAAACGGGTTCGTGACACAATGGAACGGAGCAAGTCTTCCCAACCTCACCGTAAAACCTGACATCAGGGAGACAGAGGAAGCCCGGAGATTAGATGAGGAAGAAACGAGACTGGAGACGCTATAGAAGAGACAGCAAAAGCGCAATAGGGCTAAGTTAAGGGAATTTACAAAGGCTTTGCTCTTTAGCTCTAGACAGTCTTAAGTTACCTCATTATATCATAGTTTCACGGTATGCACTTAGAGATCACTAGGCTACATATGCTTTAAATGGTTATCAGGCTAAAATTTACCAGGTTATAAAGTCTCATCTAAACTACCCAGTATCGTCAGAGCAGGTCCTCTTGGCATTTCTTCCGATGGATATTTAGATTCAGGACAATAGGTTGAGAGGGATAATATTGTCAGCTTCATAGACTCAAAGAACTCATATATGCATAGAGCAGAGTGATAGGCATGATGATATTTCAGTCCACCTCCAGCCAGGCTTACGATGACCCAGTTTTCAATCGCGGGGATAGGCTTAGCCACAAGATCTTAAGTCGAGATCTAGGGGTCACCCATGCTATTAAAATAATCCCAAAAATGGGCCCTATCAGAGACTATAAACGTTTTATATTGCTAATATGCCTCAATATATTCTATCTATAAATCTTCATTGAGAACTAAACGAAGTAGACCATGAAGCTTTTCCATTTTCTTTGTCTAGGAAGACTTCCAGATTCTCATTCTACTCAGCCGCAGGAAGATAATACTATACCATATATTATTAAGTCGATCGAATACTCGCAAGTTCGCACAGCAATCTGCGGCCACTTTTTCAAGCCCAGGCAAGTTTACATATAAAGATCGATAGCACCATCCCCGGACAATTTAAGTGCCTAAGATCCCAAGAGGCTCAGCCAAGCATAGGCCCGGCCTTGGTCTATCTAGACAATACTATTCATCGGGGAAAGCTACAAGGTTTAACAGGTCAATAGAGCATGCGAGCAATAAACAGCTTAGTGAACGGCTCCGGAGAAGGCAACAAAGAACTTCCAATAGTCATAGGTAGATTTTAAGAACCAATTCAATCCATCTGCATACCTAGCGAGCCTCTCTATTTCCTGGATATTCATAAAGGTTAGCAGAGAAATTGAGAGAGAGAAAATCGCGAAGTAGAATTGAAGAGCTAAGGTAAATATATTTCTAAGAAACAAGGAAGTTCAAGGCACAACTCTACAAGAAGGACTTAAACTTAGCAATTGAACTTAGCTGCAACGCCAACTTAGATAGAAGTTACCCAATTATACCATATAATTACCCTACTGAGCCCATTCGCCTCGAATGGTATTAAGTTCATGGTAAAGCTCCTCCCACTCTTCCCCGAGAGCATTATAATTATGCTTCTCTATAGGAATTCTATTCCTTGGAACCGACTCGTCAACAACAGTTTCATGGGCCGATAATAGAACTGGATTATATTGCCGCCTTTCTACTACTTTACAACGCGGTAGCTAAGGTGGCATCCAACGGTATATTGATAGCGACAGGGACTCCCAAGCCTAACAAGCGCGAATAGGAGCTAAGAAGGGCTCAAATACCATGCAAAGATCACTCCGAGTGATGCTCAGGTCCCACTCTAGTAGATCGAGTAGCTGGATCTCCATTAGGTTGATCTCTGCCAGACTAAAGCGGAGAACGTATCTGTCTAACTTAATAACACTGAAAGCAGCCCAGTGCTTATTCATAGGCGAGATATCATTGAGATACTTGGCCGCTACGATGATAGAAGCCAGGAAAATGCGGTGGTTTATACTGCGAAGGCCCTGAGCCTTCGGCTTCAGTCGAGACTTAACCCTAACTAAGTACACAAGTGCTCCCATCAATATAACAACTTATATCTTAGATGCTTCGACAAGAGTTATAATAAATTTCTCTAGAGATAGAAGAGGAGTCTAGCCATAGGTCTAGCCATAGGGCAATCTTCCGCATATTGGCATAGGTATAAAGGGCAGTAAATAATAATCTATGAAATTGCTAGACTTCAGAAGCGACAGGGTCTATGAATCGTATTGGGTAACCATAGATACGAAGCTTGCAACACATGATATCATTCCCATGCTAACTAGTTGGCAGATGAGTCTGCGAAGAGCATCCTCATTGAGTTCATCGTGACTAAGTCATAGGTAGTTCATTAAGGGGTATAGAAGGCGATACTTTACACAAGTCAAGGATCTTATAGCAGGAAAATAAATACGGCATATAAACGAAGCTATACCATTTGACATCGGAGCTTACTGCTCAAAGGCTACCTTCAATCCAATTTAAATATGCAAGCCCTCGTAGGCATTGGGGTTGAACTTGATTGATGGCCCTTTTAAGAATGGTCCCAATTTTAGGATTGGCCCTCCTACCACTACCAGATAATGGATAATAGGCCACAAAACAGGCTACGACCAAACAAGGAGGTATAAACGTATAAGAGTAGAGTATTGAGGACCTCTTTCGAGCCCCCCTACCGGGAGATGAGGGATCTCATTTTGGGACCATGTCGAGATATAAAGCGGTGCCCTAAGTAGTAAAGTTGCAAGTAGAACAAACAATTATAAACATTTATTCATACTCAGGCTTTGCGACTCCTTCTAGATCCGTCCACTATAGCACCTAACGGCAAAAGTTCCGGCTCTTCTAGGCAGGGTCATCGGCAGAAAATGCAACGCCGGTTGCAAGTGATGCGACAGAAAGAAACCTCGGAACACAAGGAAGCTATCGCGCGGCTAGAAGAGGTCCTCAAGAAAAAGGATGAGGAGTTGGCAGCTTTGACCCCTGAGCAATTACTGGAGATAGAGATGGACCTCCGTGATAATGAAGGAGGGGAAAGTCTAGGCGGAACCGGAGAGTCGCCCAGCGACGAAGGAGCCGTTAAGAATGAAAATGAACAGAAGAACGAGGCAGAAGACGGCCGAAAGAAGAAGGACAAGGCAGAAGAGGGTCCAAAGAAGAAAAACAACAACGCCGTCGTGCAGTCCATTGAAAAAGATCAGAAGAGCCACAGTGAAGCAGAGGGAGGTTTGTTCGTAGACGAGAGCGAAGCGGAGGACAGTTTGTTCGACGAAGAGGTCGAAACAGACGACGACTCTGACACGGACGCTGCAGCATTTTCCGATGATGAGTACGGCAAAGCATTATACACTTTCCCAGGAATAAATCGCGTTAGTAATGTCGAAACGGTCGGATGGGCCGGCGGCAGGTTCACAGGATATGTCAATATATATGGGAAGAAGAGTGCTGCAAGATATCGCCTGGAAAGATTTGCATTCCCGGCAAAGTATGAGGATGACCCACCAAAAGAACAAAAGGTCTCCAATCCAAAGAATAGGTATAGGGATGAGAGATCAGACAACGGCAAGTACCGATACACAAGACGTCATATTCGTGGAATCTTCAGAGTTACTTAGAAAGGCGCAAGCCAGAGCATTTCTCGTGGCGACTTAGATCGCGTTAATCCTGACCTAGTGAATGGCTGGAAAGATACACCTACTTACGTCTTGATCGCCTGGGATATTGACAGAAGGATCCAGAAGCGTTGGGAAACACAACACACTCTGCGCTCAAGGTGGGGAACAAAGGATGCCGATATTGCAATCTACCAAGCCGCGGTCGAGGCTGAGTACAGGTATAGCGATGCAAAGAACGGTAAGCGTCTGGCTAAGAGTAGGTCGCCATCCGTCGGTCTTGCCGTAGCCCACGTCCAGAAACATCGCGAGAAGTCGCTAGGCATCAGCCGATCATCGCCATCTCGAACTACGCCTACGGCAAGATCCTCCAAATCTACACAGCGAGGAGGGAAGGATTTCGATGAGCTTAGACTGGAGTTTCTCACAAGCTACCTCGAGTTGCTAGGTGTTGACGATTTCAAAGATCTCCCTAGGGCTGAGAAGCGAGACTGTATCGCAGCTTGGAATGAAGAAAAGGTGACATACCTCGAAGCCACGGCGGCGGCGTAAGGCAGGTATTTATCCACAAGGTCACAATTTTGATTTAACTATTTGATTGCGCTATATGTCATATCTTAAGCTAAAAGGCCGAGTTTTCAGTATAATCCCCTCATTTCACGCCAAGGAGGAAAGGCGAGCTGGCAATTGCTATTTTTGTGTTCCATTAGTGTAGCTTAGTACCAAGTAAAAAAGCTGGTCCTTCAACACTCATGAAGGCTTTCGGTACTTTTTGTCTAATGCATATTGTGTTGTAGTATTGAACACCTTGTAGGGCGCTCCTGGCGTACACTCTGCCTTCTCTCATGTCCTCGTATTGAATAGGGATTGGCAGTAATATTCACGCCTGGAGGTCCCAGGGGCAAGGTCCGAGGAACAAACTTCATCATACCTGCGCATTGGTGATACCCTAAGCATGCCTTATCAAGTACCATCCTTCATACATGCTAGTTTCATCTGGTGATTCAGGGCCGAGCATCTCCTCACAAAACTGTCTCATTGGGGCATCACTGGGGGAAAGGAGAGCGCAAGCCGCAACGTCGGCACTGATCCCTTCCGAAGGGCTTCCTAGAAGCCACGACACACAAGTACAAGCTATAACCTTATTAATAGAGATTATGTACTACTGCAGCCGAGGTAGCGATGGATGAGAGAACTCTAATTGGTGAGTAAATATGGAAAACCGTCCCTCATATAAACAAACTGGTCCTACTAGCACAACCCGGACGACCTAAAAAACATCTCACGATACGGCTCAAAGCGAGCAATTAAGCCTAAGAGCTAAATTAGATATCTGTTTACTATAAAGCGCAAGGGGCATTGCGTAAGGAACTACTAATGTTCACGGTCTTTATCACACTTCCCTACTCTCCGGCATGGCATAAGACCTATTGATATTTCGCCATCCATTCCAGATTCCCCCCCACCGTGTACAGACACTACAAGTTTAGCGAAGACCTATACGTGTAGAACGTATTACTGCCTCGATACTAGGTAATGGTGAATTATATGCCGAACGATCCTAAAAGCTCGCGACAGCAGCTGTTTGTGGGTCTTGGTCGAACAGTGGGTTGGGTGGACCGTCCTGAATTGGGCCTGCGACAACGTCAAGGTCAGAACAGGTGGTGTAGTACTCGTCCCTCCCTCTAGGGAGCCCTGGGGCTCCTGGGCTTGTTGGCCATTCCCATACCCAGTAAACTGCGTATGAGGAGTCGACTGGTATATCGGCCGGAATAAGGATATCGATTTCGCACCACTGTTCATGAACGGATCCGGGAATGTCTGGAACGGGGTTAGGAAACTCTTTCTGGCGAGCGAGGGAAATTTTATTATTGTTAATTTGGTAGCATCGACCATCATCAAAATTTTGGGCGGCCAAGAGTTTACCCCGCCTATCGCCTCCTGTGCCATCTGGAGTCCATTGCAGAACCTCAGTTAAACGTTCTTGAGTATCGGGCTTGTTCGTTCCGAAGACGTATACCGTTCCGGCTCTCGATGGTTTGCCCGGTTGGTTTTGCGGCAATGTTACGTGTCCATTCTCAAGGTATTTGATGGCTACATAGGATCCAGGTGGTGCCCGCAGATGTGGGTAGTTGGCTGTTTGGTTATGGGTTCTTTGAGATGGCGCGCACAAAAGGTCAGTATCGTCCACTCGGGTTCTTCCAGAATTCAGAGGTGGTAGGAGATAGGTCATTGAATCATCACTAAAACCGGGATCACTTCGAGAAATGTAGCCTCGGGGATAGCCATTCCTACCAGTGAAGACTCCGTTGGTGATCACCGTAAGCTGCTCAGTCCAAGAATGGGCCAGGCTTTCGCCGAAGAGGATCGCTAGGACAAGGGAGAAGTGCATGGCGGGTTTGAAGTGATGACAATAGTATTGGTTTAAGATTCCCTGGCCATAAGATGCCATAGTTTTTATTCTCAGTCGGGCTGGGCGGATGGAACCTCCAATTGATGTGTGGCCCAGTTCTAGGACAGTCAGTGCGGAGGTCCGAATAGTACCCAGTTTTCCCTCGAATTCATTTTTCATCGGCCTTGATATATAGTAATGACACTCCTTGCTTAATTCCAGATTACTAACTAAGGACCCTAATATTGATCTCGTTTAATACCATATTGTTTCGAGGCCTCCCTTTGGCCTTATTGCATTGATAACCACGATTTAGGTTATTAGGTTAGGAAGACGAACACGAGATCCCATTTATGGGACCGGGCCCGTAAGGTCCCAAAAAAGAAATCTATGGGGATTCGAATGAAACCACATTAGTTCTTATTTAAGATACTATAGGTACTGTATCTTCTTATCCTTTACTTTTGATCCTTATCCCATTACTTCAACTATACAGGGTAACGACCTTCAGCAAAGCTCTTCACGATGACCAATCCAAGCCCATCGCACCTCATCGACCGGTGGGGAGACCAGCCTTTCGATCTCGATGAGAGAATGAGGAAATACATTGACCTCATGGAAACAAGGTCATGGATCGATATATCCCCAATACTTCAAGAGAAACAACATGAGCTATTCGACTTCGCGGTGACCATGAATGATATAAACGAAAGCCAGCGGACATTCGCAGCGATGCGACTGAAAAGCGACAAGAGGCAGCTTGTACTGGATATTATCACCAAAATTCAGATGAACAAGGCAAAGTATGATCCAAACTCTGTGTTTCCCATTGTCGCGACTCCAGAATTCGTGGCATCCTTGCCAAAGCCAATGCAGACGTGCAATATATGCCATCAGTCTTATGAAGAATATGAAGATATTCAGCCAAAGGCTTGTGGGAAGCATTCATTCCATACGAAATGTATGTCACGGTGGGTTACTCTGTGCCTAGTGCCTGGACCGGGCCCTTGTGATTGCCACACTAGTGGGTATGGTCCCACTTGGCGAAATAAAGTCAAAGATCGTGTATACTAGACTTTGGGATATACCTATATATCTTGAAGACGCCGGCGGATGGGAAATTGAGCAGCGTTGGAACTACTAGCTTGGAGGGGCAAGATTGAAATAGAATATCGCAGAAAGTTTACTCTGTTAAAGTTGGGACCAGCTCAGATCCGACCCGGAGTCGTCTCTGTTATATTTTAGCTCTAGCTTCAGAATTCCATGACTTTCACAAACACTGGCTACGTATCTGCAAAACCACCTAGCTAAGTCTATTTACCCAAGAGTTGATTCGCTATGGCAATTTCTAATCGTGTAGTAAAGATCAAGTGATATAAGTAGAAGGCGAAACGGGTGTCGCAGGTTCCACTAGATGACTCTTTTTAGCGGGTTTAGTTTTGGACCCTGATTGCCAAGCCCCACTTCCAACGAAGTATTTCTAAGTACCTCAAGTACCTTATCCTTCCCCCCTAGCTAAGACGGTAATTTCTTCCTCATAATTACATAAGGCTGTCTTTCATGTTCTGCACGTGACTGGACTCTTTCTGGCAAGAACTATCAAAATGCTATGTTCATTTCATTCCAACATTCGCCGTCCTACAATTACAAACTCCATCCAATACCTTCGCCGACCTACCGGTCTATCACGTGTGTCAGGATTTCGTTCAGCTGCATCAATATCATCACGTGCGGCCAATCATGCAGCCTAGCACAGCCTCGCCATCACCCGGCGGCTGCGACCGTGGGCGACCGCTGGATGCCTCACGCAACGGCGTCACCTAGAACGATCCAGTATCACATCAACTACGAGCTAACATGGAAGGCCTTGGTGCAGCTGCCAGCGTGATTGCTGTTGTTGATATAGCTACTAAAGTGATAGTCCTCTGTTCGACCTACCTTGCCGCCGTCGCCAAAGCCCGACACGAAATCTCTTGTCTCCAGAGGCAGGTCAAGAGCCTAGAAATGATTCTTCGGCACGCTGCACATCTTCTCAACAGCCCAGACGGCCGATTGCTACCCGCATCACGCGAGCTTGATGATACACTTCAGAGATGCCAAGTCGAACTACACCAGGTGCATGCCAAGCTCGAGCCTAGTACACTGCAACGCATTAGGCTTCGTCACCTCAAGTGGCCATTCAAAAAGGGTGACGTCGAGGCTATTGTTGCTTCCCTCACAAGTCATCGAGATACGATTGCAACTGGCTTGCAGATCGACCAGACGTAGGTTTCTCGTTCATGACTCGATGACATAAACTGACTCGTCTAGAACTCTTCTTCTTCACATCAGCAGAGGCATCGAAAATCTCACATTGCAGATGACTGTTGATGTATCGGTGGCTCGCAAGCCTCACTTCATCATGCCGTTCCCCCGAGATCCCGATTTCGTCGAACGGCCAGCACTTCAGACATGGATCGAACAACAATATGCAGGCCGAGCGAGTCGGATAGCACTTGTTGGGCTGGGCGGCTTTGGGTATGGCGTTTCTGCCATATTCACAACCATGGTCGATGGCTAATAAAATCTCAGCAAGTCCCAAATCGCGATCGAATTTGCACACAAGACACATCTTGCATCGCCCGATTCTAGCGTCTTCTGGGTCCATGGAAGTACAAGGGCGAGATTCGAAGAGTCCTATCGATCGATTGCAGACACGCTCATGTTACCCTCCCGTCATGACCCCAATGTCAATATTCTCAAGCTCGTCCACAGCTGGCTTCAGAAGGATGATGTGGCATCGTGGCTGATGATCTTGGATAATGCCGACGACTCGGATATATTTTTCTCGAAACTAGGTAGTGGTTCTGACCAGGAGCCCATAGCGTCTTTCCTGCCAAAGACGGATAAAGGGAAGATGCTGGTTACATCACGCAACTTAAATGCTGCCGAGAAATTGACAGGCGGTCATAGATCGATCCAAAAGATCCCCACCATGGACAAGTCAGAGGCTTTGCAGATTCTGCGGAAGAAGTTAAATGAAGGCTTTGATGAAGATGCTGCAAAGGCTCTAGTCCGCACCCTCGACTTCATTCCGCTTGCTGTGAATCAAGCAGCAGCATTCATCAATCGACGCGCACCTCGCGTATCCATCAAGTCATATCTAGACGATTTTCAACGAAGCGAGAAACACCAAACCAGCCTTCTGAATCATGATGCCGGTGATCTTCGGCGGCATGAGGATGTGTCAAACTCCGTCGTGGTGACGTGGCAGGTCACCTTTGAACAAATCTATCAAGAGAGGCCAGCAGCTGCTCACCTACTTGCTCTCATGAGCCTCTTTCACCCCCAAGGTATTCCCGAGTTCATGTTATCCGGCTATGGTGATGCAGCAAGAGACTGTGGGAGTAGCGGCAATATCGATGAGGACTTTGAAGGCGACTTGGATACCCTCAGGGCATATTCGCTAGTCAACATACCTCAAACACCTGGGTTTTTTGAGATGCATTCTCTCGTTCAATTTTGCACGCGGACCTGGCTTTCACAGTCTGGCGGGCTGAAGCGATTCGAAGACCTATTTTTATGTCTAAGTGCAAAGCATTTTCCCAATGGCTCTTTTGAGACGTGGGTTACCTGCCAGATCTTGATACCTCATATGCGGTCTCTTTTAGATAAAGAGCCCATGGATGAGACTGGCATTCTCAATTGGAGCCAGCTATTAACAAACATGTCGTGGTATATGCTGATGATTGGAGATTATTCTACGGCCGAGCGCAGCGCTCAAAAGGCAGTTCAGGCAAGAAAGAGGATACTCGGAGACAAGCATCCCTTTACGTTGACCAGTATGGCCAACCTGGCATCGACTTACCGGAACCAAGGACGATGGGCCGAGGCCGAGGGGCTAGAGGTGCAGGTGATGGAGACGAGTTCGAGGGTGCTAGGAGACGAGCATCCTGATACGCTGACCAGTATGGCCAACCTGGCATCGACATTTTGGAACCAAGGACGATGGGCCGAGGCCGAGGGGCTATTTGTGCAGGTGATGGAGACGAGTTCGAGGGTGCTAGGAGACGAGCATCCTGATACGCTGACCAGTATGGCCAACCTGGCATCGACATTTTGGAACCAAGGACGATGGGCCGAGGCCGAGGGGCTATTTATGCAGGTAATGGAGACGAGTTTGAGGGTGCTAGGAGACGAGCATCCTGATACGCTGACCAGTATGGCCAACCTAGCATCGACTTACCGGAACCAAGGACGATGGGCCGAGGCCGAGGGGCTAGAGGTGCAGGTGATGGAGACGAGAAAGAGGGTGCTAGGAGACGAGCATCCTGACACGCTGACTGGTATGAACAACCTGGCGTTCACTTTCCGGAGACTGGGTCGTTCAGATGAGGCTCTAGCCTTGATGCGTGACTGTGTCTCTTATTGTCAGCGTATTCTTGGACGAGAGCACCCATATACTATATCTTCTTTAGAGACCCTTGGGGAATGGGAACAAGATCTTATAACGTAAATCACAAGTGAGTGGCGGATCCAAGTGAGTGGCGGGAAAATCCCTCAATTTCTCCCTCTTCTCTTCAA
>JAMAKE010000113.1:22440-58573 GCA_023628695.1 Nectriaceae sp. PG4201 | reverse complement strand
TAAGTTAAGGATATACTTAATAATTATTTACTTCTCTAGGTTTAATAGCTTCTGCAAATTAAGTATAATATTAGCTTAAGAAGATATGCTCTTCTAGCAGTCATATAGGGTTAATGCTAGGACTATATAGATAGCTACAGCGCGTCGAATGCTTAGTTTTAGGTCTTGCTAAAGAGCTAGAAGGGCAAGAAGGATATTTACTTCTTTATTTAATTGAGATATAATTTATTGTTAAGAATCAATTGATTATATAAAAAGGAGGAGGTTTAAGAGATTTATATATAGCTTGCTTATCTATATAGCTTGCTTATTATATATATTATAAACTTATAAATCTCTATAGCTATATTTAGCTTATATTAAGAGTTTAAAGTATCTTAATAGCTCTTATTATATTAGCGCTAGAGCCCGCACACTATGATTGGTCCATTTTCATAGTCTTTAAGTATTTAAGGATGCATTTGTCCTTAGTAGAATGAGACAAGCAGACTTTCCCCTGACTTCACACTTCCTTCTTAAAATATATTACTCAATTAAATTATTCCTCAACGAACTCTTTCCCTTTTATCTTTATAATTTTACGAACCATTTGATCAAATGCAGTCATGACTGAATTACACAACAATTTTTGAGATTTGAGAGCCTGAGTCAGGCATTTTGAGAGTCCCAGTGGGACATATTGAGGCCCGTTCCGCGCCCCTAATTTCAGGGGATAAACCTGTCTTTAGCGGTGGTGTGTTTCCTCCCTCTAACAAATTATTAATAATTATATAAAGGCTAAGCTTATTACCTTCTCTTTAAGATAATCTCTTTTTTAGCTTTAAAGCTTTATTATAATCTTTTAACACCACTTTGAGCTCACCTTGCAACTAAGCCTCTCATTGGCTTAAGAACAGCAAAAGCCCTTAGCTGGAAATCACTCCGGGCTCACTTTGGGTTCACTTTGAGCTCACCTTGCAACTAAGCCTCTCATTGGCTAAGAATAGCAAAAGGGCCCCGCTGAGGGTTCAATAAGTCGGAAGGAAACTGACCTTGGTTTGAAGATAATAGATTAAAACTTAGAATAAGGGTTTTACCCGGCCTCGTCTTAATACCACCCCGAGGTAGTAGCGAGACTGGTACGGTTCCCTTATATTAATTGAAGAGGTACTATATAGTCTAGTGTTAGGCTAAGATAGAGTAATAATAATAATAATCTTTTAACACTTAAGTTTATAATAAACTTATTATTTTTAGGTTTATAATGAACTTAATTTTTAACCTATACAAATAATTAAAATTAAATAGTTACTAAGACTTTAAGATATTTTTAGTAAAGTATATAAAGATATATTTAAAAATATATATAACTTTAGCCCTTATTGAATCTCTTACTTAGCGCTAAAAATGCTACTTAAAAGGGAATAGAGAGCATTTTCATTTTCTTGCGTCTCTACATCTAAGCTTAGGTTTATGATAAACCAGCAAAAGATCAGGCCCTAAAAGGGAGATCTTCTCTTTATTTTACTGCCTTGTCGCCTTATTATGCAGAACCCCTTGTCGCTTACCCGCCTACCTTAAGGCTAATCTTCGGGAAATCATGATTTAGTCGTTGCGCCAGATTTCCCTCAGGAGGTGCGCGAAAATCACAGGAACAATCGGGCACAGGCTCTGAGAAATGTCGCTCGATCTCCGTTCCTTGGTCCTAACGCGATGGACGTCGGTTCTAGTCCCATTATCAGCGCTCGTCGGGCTCATCCTGCTCAACCACTTCGCCAAAGATCTTCGCCCTGGATCAAAGCGACGCGACGTAGCGGACAAGCCTCTTGCTGGCGACGACGCCGAAGACTACGATGACGATACTACCAATACCGACGCTGAAGCAATCGAATTCCCTCCCACGGCAGAACAGCTCGATGAGAGAATAGAGGAATTCGTCAACTCCATCAGCGAGGATGCTATTTGTCGCTTAGCGTCTCGATTGAATGGCGAGGTACCCTGCCGAGTCGTGGGTCGCAATAAGGGCAGCTTCAACGTCTGCTTTTTCGTCCGTTTCTTCGATTCCAACGATACGCAGTGGGCTGTCAGAATCCCTCTAGAACCAGTTGTTCACAATGCGTGGGACAAGGTGCAGAGCGAGGTAGTTACCATGCGGTATATTCACTCTCCCCCTTTTTGCCCTTGCCTTGATCTTTACTAACGATACGAAAGATACGTCGAACGCAATACGACCATTCCTATCCCGCGCGTCCACGAGTATGGGCAGTCCGAGTTGATCCAAGGCGGGACGCAGGCCTTTCTTATCTACGATTACGTTTGCGGTCAGCCACTTGGGATGGACTCTCTTGCGAAGGCAACAGTACAACAACGTCGACATCTGTACAATGACCTCATTGACATTCTTGCGCAGCTATACACGCTGACATTTCCCACGTCAGGGTCACTGATGCCACGGTCATGCGATAGCTCGGAACCGTTCGTGGGCGGTCTTCTCTCAATGCCCGCCAACGAGCTGCAGCGACATCATCCTCAACAACAGAGCCCGACGATATTTACCTCGGGAGAACAGTACCTAAAATACCAATACCACATCTTGTCTGAGATATACCGTCTGCCTACGGAGGAGTTGACCCAAGAGCTAGCGCAGATGGAGTTATTCGCACTCAGTAGCCTGGCGAAGCTGATCCCAAGCTTATCCAACTCATCACAATCTTTTGTGCTCGCGCATTTGGACCTGAGATGTAACAATATCATCGTTACGGAAGATCTTCGGGTACGCGGTATCATCGATTGGGAGTTCTCCGGCACGATTCCACGCCATTTGTTCACGCCACCACCGTGGATTACAGGCCACGACCTTGGCGTCGTCGCAGCATATCCGTCCAGCGCTGCCATTTCGCTCGATGGCATCTACGCCGAGTTTCTCCAAACGCTGGAGACCAAGGCCCCAGAGTCTGTCCAGTATACCAGTCTCAGGGATCTTTGGAGACAGCAGCAGCCGGGACTGATACTACCGGTGGCCCAAATCTTACGCCAACCTTCCTGTCTTGTCCGTGTATATTATAGATTCATCTTCTCGGAACTCTTCCACGGTGAGCGCACAGAGATGGTGCCGGAATTCTTCAAGCACGACGACACTCTTGCCGGTGAGGCCAATCGTCGAGTTGAGCAGTCGGAACGCTATACCAAGTATCTGAAGGATCAAGGACTCTTCGTGATCGATGAGCAAGCACAGGCAGTCAAGGTTTTGTTGGCTAAATTGAAAGCAGGTCAAGATTCAAAATTAGAGTGACTCGTTTGCCTCGTTTAGCATTCTTCGCTCTTGCGCTTGGAGTTCATTAATTTTTAACCGCAGCCGCCCGATCTCTCCCTCCTTCTGGGTTAATTTCTCACGCTCCTGAGCCAGACTCTTATCAGCCTCCGTGTCCACTATCGCCTTACCCCTTCTGGATCTGGCGCTCGATGCACTATTGGACATCATTTCCCGACTGACTCGCTCGATGGCTTCTAATATACTGAGGATTTCCTGTTTCTCTCGCGTTCGCTGCTCCATCTCCTTCAGCGTCTCGCTCAGCCGCTTCTGAATGTCCCGGAGTTCCTCGATGGAAGACATTGTTTTCAGAGGTTTTCGTCTGCACAGATTGTAAGCTGATCAAGCTCGATTCGCCTCGTATCAACTCACTCACCAAGGAAGCCAAATTCGTTTGCAGATTTGCTGGGGGCAGGAGTGAGTCCACCACTTGGTATTCCGTGACAATGCGGGAGGGAAACCACGATCTTATGGATGCCCCTGGAGGTTCGGTGCTTGGCAGGAACCGGACTTGTCATCATGCCTCAGCGCCAAGGCCTCCGCCAGTGATGGGTTACGCGAAAGATCAGGTTGAGGCCAGTCTTGTCATTCCACTGGCTCTTGCTATTGACGTGAAGATGGGGTAAGGACATGTAGAACGGATGGCCGCATTCGTTACTGCAGGTGTGATGGCACTTGCATGAACGGGGTGGTGTGGAGAAGATCGACAAATGAAACCACCGAGGGGCGCGCTGATAAGCGCCTGTCCAAGTCTGCCGCGCCGGTGGCGCTTCAACCTGTGATGGGCACTGCCAATAGCTTCCTCACCTCGAATCGTGCATCGCTCGCTACCAATACATCATTTTCCACGACTGGATCCCTCAGTTCTCTGTCCTCGCTAGCCGGAAGGCCGCTTTCCGATTCGCTTCTGCTGTGTAACATGACCCACATCTGGCATCCACCTCGCCAAGCTTTCCCCTCACCATTCAACAATTCAACAATCCACCCCACTCACCCTTCACCCCACTCACCTTCACCCCTACATCAACCAACCATCCACCGCCCAGCTATCCAAAAGCAGCCATGGACCCCTGCAACACAGCTCTGGCTCATGAAACACAGATGTCGACAGACAGCCCAAGCCCACGCGGCTCCAACAGTAGAGCCACATCCTTCACGCAAGTGACGTCCGCTAGAAGCGAGGCGATCCCTGCAGAAGAGACAGTTGTTTTTACAACCATCAAGCGACTCTTTCGCGACATCGATAATGCAACCGGCGATTGCCTCGTTGTCAAAGGTATGCATTCTAAATCTCACCTTCAGAAACAGCTCGTGTTTTACTAACCTGAAACCTCCCTAGGGGTTTCCCCAGCTACTTTCGCCGCTTTAGATGAAGAACAAGAAAAGCAAGGACGAGGCTTTCGATTTAGACTCTATGAAGCCGATACAGAGTCGCTCATTATCACAATACCAACGCCCTTCCATGAGAGATGTCATGCGAGGCTTTTCTTAAGAGTATCGATAATCATATCAAACCAAGGTTTAGAGGATAATTGGATGCCTATGGCCAGTACAACCTTCTCTACCGACAATAAACGAAGCTCCAAGCAAGGAGACTCAACCGGCGGGCCAGCGGACCAGCGCGGGGATGGCAATTCTTGGCCAACGCTTGTGGTAGAAGCAGCCTACTCAGTATCTTTCCACCACGTGAGACAGGCCATGCGTTGGTGGTTCTCGGCGTCGAATCACCAAGTCAAGATCGTGGTTCTAGCGAAGCTCTCTCTCCAAACTACACAGATCGTTCTTGAGAGGTGGGAGGAAGTTCCAGCTCAGCCGCAGAGACGAGTGACACGAGCGACCTCAGCGAGCAACAACAACAACCTCGTCCCCAGTCTTCAGCAAGAGATCACTATCAATAAGACGGGCCTGGATCCAGGTGATCACTTGTCATACAACGTCACTAGCGGTGCGTTGCGACTCCGTTTTGAGCTGCTCTTTCTCAGGGCGCCAGGGCCGGGGGAGCACGATGTTGTCGTGGGGATTGAAGATCTTCAAAAGATGGCCTGTGATGTGTGGAGGGCGAGGGGGTGAGCCTTTGCGGGGAGTGACAGCGGGGGGAAGAGAGTCAATCTGAAAGGGTCGCGATGCATGGTGATTCGGCCTCGCCGATAGGTAGTCATAATAAAAGTATATGGTAAGGGCAACGTAGTCCATGGTTCGCACACTGCAAGTCAATTCGAGTCCAGCCAGGGAACATGTACAAAGTATCCTCTGGAGGAATGGTCCGTTCAATCGTCCAACACGCGGGGTCCGAAAGTACTGTAATGCGAATGGAGACGGCTTACTGTCCTTGATGTCGGGAAACCCTGGGCACAGTTCGTCTCTGTTCCCAGGGCTTCCCGACATCAAGTGCTGTTCGTTGACGACGCCATTTCCTCGGTTCGCAACTTTCGCAGGTGGGCATACCGGGGGGGTGTGCAGGTATCATTCTCTCGTGGAGGCCATGGGGAATGGCACAGGGTAGACGGAAATAGCTAGATGGCTCAGGATAGACAGGCTTGTTGCTGAGTAGGGGGCTTTACCACAATAGCACTACCAGGGCCTCAGCCAGGGAATGATTTCCATTCACGCGCCAGAATAAATCGCATTCGACCACTTGCCTGCCTCCCTGTCCCATCTGCCCCTTTCTCGCCATGTTCGAGGATCCACTGCAACAGTCACGCAGTGCCTCGTACCCCTGACTAATTGACGGCATTTCTCCATGACATGCGTGAGCTCCTGGGCAAACTCGTCCTTCGCAGGTTTCGGGTCATTGCGCTTCCTCTTCCGGTTCGGGCTGACCTGGCCAAGAGGTTGGCGGCGGCCCCGGTATTCGGCGCGTTCTAGATCTACCGCCATGAGTCTTCCGTTCTCATCGCACAAAAATGTTCCGCGGTTCTGCGTCCCGATGAAGCACCCCAAGGTTGTGCATGGCGTTGAATATGCCGACAACACCATTGATGACAGTCGGCTCATCGAAGCGCTCAAGGCACTCGAATAACGGTCGCCCAGCCCAGCCGAGAAACAAAAAGTGATTGTAAACGCCCAGATCTCATGGATGTCCAGGAATTCAGCCTCTGCCATGTAATCCTTGTATGTATCACGAGCGATGACGAACGAACAGCCGACGAGGTCGCCGAGCTCCCGTGCCTGCTGAGAAATCCAGCTCCAAGTATCGATCCCTCCGTTCTTGCTCGTGTAGTCAAATGGCCTTTGACAAAGAACGACAAGTACGGGGGCCGTTCAGGCATCAAGAGAAGGGTGGACATGAGAGGTCGGGTTATGAAAGCAGATGGACCAACCGGGACTAAGAAAAGCAAGGTCGACCACGCAAGACTCAGCCTTAGACACGGTGCATTCGTGTTCAATTATTCTTCTCAATAGTAAAGGGCGCGTTTTACCGGTAGCCTTAGATCTCATGTCTCCGACGCAACCGTCAAGCGGCAGCCTGATGGCCCTGCTTCTCGGCCCTTTCGTCCCCGAGACATCGGCTGCACAGCCCTGGAGCAGCGAGGACCCTCCCAACCATAAGCGGGTCACACTGAAGTGGTATTGCCTCCGGGGTCTCAAGATGCCATTGGCAGTGTGTCTTCCATTCTGACTCTCCGTAGAACCACTTATGACATAACCAGCAAAAGTCTGACACGATGTTATTGGTAGCTTTGTGGCAGTTGTAAACATGTCTCCAATTATTGCCAGCTGTCGCTCTTCCACAGCAACATTTGTTAGCCTCAAGGCCAGGTCGGCAAGTTACCTCGTTCTCTTTTTGACAGAGAGCTGTTAAATCACGAAGGGCTCCGATAGCAACAGGATCTCGTAAGCTAGCAACTCGAAAAAGTGACGTCGCAACGCGGGATCGTTCAGGCATGAGGTATCGGATACGGTCGAAGAGGCATTGATGGTAAGAAGGAAAGGCGTCGTCCTCTGTTCGCTTTCGCTGTCTTTTCCGCCAAGCGCGAAGCTCCTTTCGTTCGAGATTCCTTAGTTTCTGTAAAAGGAATTTTCGGCGTTGCTGCGTATCCGTATGGCCACTCAGACTGGCAAGCTCAGCCCGGAACTCGATGACCTCACCCTTCCTCTCGAACTCCTCTCGTTCTCTCGCAGGAAGCGCCTGCCATAAAAATGGATTCCGAGGGATGGTGAGATCGCGAAAGAGATCTAGGACATGCCTGCGAATTTCGCCATTAAAGTAGGCTCCCTGGCCATCGGCCGCGAGATGGGATGCGTAGTGCCGGTCGTAAACACCGGTATCTCGATGTCCTGCGTGCTTTCTTCTCTCTGCCTCTGTATGATATTTTCCTTTCTCAAATTAGCTGAGGGACTGGTTAATGGTAGAGTTCATTCTACATACCGCCGGCTGCTAGGTTTTCGGCTCTGAAATCATGCATCGTGGGCGGACGAGCATATCCAGCACGAAAGCCAAGATCCCTAAGCCGTTTACTTGCTGCGTTTGCTGTTTCTATTCCGTCACGAGACATGCTCGGATACAGAGGCTTGTCGAGCATATCATCCGCCCATGGTATCACTGTAATGTCCTCGCCTCCATCTGGTTCTTTAGCCATGATATCCTCTATGGTGATACAGTCCCTAAAGGCCTTTTGCGAGATGAAAATGGCAAGATGAAAGAGCGGCCCATTTTCCAGCAGTAATCCCGGATCTTTGCCTTCATAGATGGCATGTTTTGGCCTGCATTTCATTAGTAGGAGAGTATTGGCAGGAGTGGCTTACGTACCGTTCCTGAGGTATGTCTTTTGTACCTTTGGCGTCTCTAACTAGCTGAAATGCCAATTCCGAATTTCCGTACTCGTTACGAAATACAACAAATTGGACATCCTGCCAAGGCTATGTGAGAACGAGTGGATACATTGACGAATGATCTTACTTTATAGTACAATCCTCTCTTCGAACCGCGTCGACTACTGGAATCGTAATTTTCACCGATTCGAGAAGATGATGAAACATTCGCAGTTAGAGCAGCCCAGTCATACACTCTGCGAGCAGGTCTATCGTATGAATACCAATCCAGTCCCCACATCTGCCTTCCTAAATGCCTGAAATGGGCCTTAGTACCGAATCTTCTAGGTCGCTTCTTCTTTGGCATTGGCCAAACGGCTTGTAGATCAGTTTGGATATACTACCTAGTGAGCCTCGCGATCTGTATAGCATTTGGCAGTGATCTGACCATGGTGAACGTACCTTCCGAACTGAGTTCGTAATCTTCTCGTCAAAAGGATTGTTCTCACGGTAAAAGGCCCGGGTGAAATCTTTCCAGTATTGTATCACCGTCTCCTCTGCTGCGTGTTCTTCAAGATCAGAGTCTATGTCGAGGTCTGGGTCGGCTTCTTCGCCTTGTATGCCCATAGCAACGTCTTTCATAAATTCTTTGAGTGATTTCAAGTCTCGGACGTCTGCCTCTGGATGTTCCTTCTTGTAGCTGGTGACAAAGATCAGAGGCGTTCGAGATATTGTCTGGTGATGTTGGCTTACCCTGCCCACAGCTTGAGAATCCGATCGAGGGGATGTTGGCCTTGCGCATCTAGCCCTTTATGGATTATCTCGCCATTGATCCCCGGAGTTACATTTTCGGAGCCCCTGTTCTTTGCTAGGCGGAAATAGTCTTCGGCGCTCTTCTTGATGCCCATTTTTCCGGTGTGATACTGGTTCGACTTAGAGGAAACCCTGACGCGGGAAAAGTCAAGCAAGAATAGGCGGAGACTGGGAGTATTTGTGTGGTGAAGACAAAAAGTGGAAATTCGTAAGGAGAAGGACAGAGCACCATGGCAGTAGCTCTCCTTATATAGAACGGACCCGGTGGCCGGACTCACAATAGCCCATAAGTGGAGGCGAAGAGTCATCATAACACGGAGACCCAAAGTTGTATTCCGGCTTCGGGCACCTTGATCCCTGCGATACCTGCTGACCGTGTCTGTGTGCCTGAGCCACGACTGAGCAGACCTGAGCCTGGGGTGAGTGCTCCCTGAGCAAAGCGGCGACAGTGCCTAACTAGTCTGGACTACTTGAGCTGTGCAAATTCGTCGCAGACTTCCATAATAATCATATATATAACTCTAACCAAGCTTTTTGAGAGATTTCAAAAATGACTTCAATCCGTCAGAGCAACATGGAACGTTGCCAGAGACGGAGTGAGTGCCGGGAGAAACTAGCAGAGCATATACGTAAGGAACGTTAGTGGCCTTATCTAATCGCTTTATTAACTTCTCCAGGTTCAAAGCTAGGAATTAAGATAGATCCCTCTGAACGGTTAATTGGGACCCCTTCCAAGCAACAAGGGGGAAATAGAACGAAGAAAAGAAAAGGGGAGAAAAACTAACATCTCTCACTCTAGGCTGGCTCATCGGCCCCGCCGAACTCATCCAATACGTCTCCGCCGCCCACACGCGAATCTGCTACTCTTCCGTCTCGCCCCTCCAAGAAGCCCGCGCTGTCGGCTTCGAACAAGCCGACGCCCACAACTTCTGGGACGAGTCCATCCGTGAGATGAAGGGCAAGATGGACCGCTTCAACGAGGTCTTCAAGGAGCTCGACCTCCCCTATTCCGAGCCCGAGGGAGGCTACTTCGTGCTCGTCAACATGAAGAAGGTGAAGCTACCCGAGAACTACCCCTTCCCGCCGCACGTGGCGAGCCGGCCGAGGGATTTCAAGCTGGCATGGTTCTTGATCCAGGAGTTGGGGGTCGCGGCGATTCCGCCGACGGAGTTTTACACGGATGAGAACGCGTGGATTGCCGAGGATTATACCCGCTTTGCAGTTTGTAAGCCAGATGAGATTTTGGAGCAAGCGAAGAAGAGGTTACGGGGGTTGAAGAAGTTTATGGTGTGAGGTGACGGGATAGGAATACAATGTAAATGGGACGGGGAAGGGTAGGGGCGTCATAGGGGCATGGGCGGCCGGTTTATAGACAAAAGAGAAGATGTTGGATTTTACTTCTTCTCCATGAATTGTCTCTCTCACATATGATGAAGCAAGAGTCTGAAGCTCTAATGTAAGTTTAACAGGTAGAGTACTTCCCAAAAAACTTTGCCCCCTTACCCACTTTTCAAGGTGATATACAAGTAGCGCTGCTATGGTAAAGCCAAATATCTTGAGGTGTATCTTGTTATCTAATCATATGGGTCTATATTCCCAGACTGTCATAAGCACCCAGGCCCCCATCCCCAGGGCACATGGCTGTTACCATTGTGGATATAGTGTTGCCACTCCCAAAGGTTTTCCAGCGACACTAATATACCTCCTCCGATGTCGATGGGGATTCGCGAAGCAGGATGTCCACCTCTAAGACAGATTAGATGTATTGCTTACGTTAATTAAAAGGCATACTTCTCCGAGATCATGCTAGGGCCCGGCATATCTTAGAGTCCAGCCTAGGCCCGCCCCATGTTTTCCTCTCCGCTTCGTTCAACTCCCTCGCCCATGGGAGAACCTTTCCTCCTGCTTAAGCACCGCCTCCTGGTCCTGAGAAGATAAGGATGTTTTCTATGAAATGAAGTAGATTGTCAATTTAGTATAAGGAGCCAGGACCCAACCCTAAGCGGCCGTGTTATATCGCAACATGGAGGAGCTAGATATAGTTTCTAAGCCATATCTAGAAATAGTATCTAAATCCTACGTCTTCCGTGCCGGCCCTAGCTCTTGCTAATAGGTGTCCCCTTGAGATCAATCTCGATATACGCGAAGCCTCTCGTGCCTCGTCTCAAAATCACCTTGTCCCTGTATACTGCCGCGGTAGCTGGCCTTCCGCGATACTTTAGCGGGAGCCAGATGAGGTTTTCTTGCCCCTGGAGAATCCAGCAGGATCCTACAAAGAGACGGTTGCGGCCGTCATCCGAAGAACCGCCGGGCGGACCCCGGCCTTGGCTCAGCGGCACCGGAAATGACCCATTGTTCGTAACGAGGTAGTTGGAGTCGTCCGTAAAGTATAGGCCATTTATCTCTCCGTCAACCTCGCGCTTCCCAATCTCCATCCCGGTTTCTGCATCCCATACTTGGATTGTGGAACACTGCGAATCACGGTTCTGGGCGGACGTCGCCGCTATTCTTTTGCCATCTGGTGAGACGTCCAGTCCTCTAACCAAGTGATGCCCGTCAACTGCCAAGTCGTGTTTCTTTTCACCATTCGAGAGTACCCACACTGAAAGACCGGAATAGCCAACTGCCGTTGCAACGAACGTGCTACGGCTGTCGAATACAAAATAGATGTTATTGAAACAACTGCGTCGGACGCACCTCCTGTCGTGGAACGTGGCCTGCCATAGTAAAATTGGCGTGTGGTCTTGATTAGGATCCGCTTTCACGAAGCTGTCCACGGCACCGCGATTGTAGCTATCTTCAGGTGCCAGCATCAGTCTATAAGTATTGATGTAGTCCGGGCTATTGGCAGCAGTGAGGCTGGTTTTGAGCTCGTGCAATTGTAACATGATTGGCTTGTTGGTTGGAGGGAACCAGTCATCGTGGCCTGTTGTTGTGATCCAACCCATCACTTGGCCCATCTGTCGGGCTCCGTTCTCCGGTTCGGCCGTCTCAATCGTTTCCCATGTGTTGGTGTCCATCACCCTCAAATGGGGGCCCATTGTAGTGATTTGAGCCGTTGCCCCCCGTCGAGCGAAACGAACGTCAAAAACTTCATCCAATGAGTAAACCTTTCGTTGCAAATCGCCCGTCCAGAACTCAACCAGGCCCGCTGTCTTCAAGGCCACAAGCTCACCGTCTGGCGAAAATGCTACCCCCAGTAGATCTTGTTGTAGGCTGTCTTCCCCAGAGACGTTCGTTGTACAGTGATTCTGATCTACCTGTGCCTGCGTTTTGGAGAGTTCTTCAATGTCCTGTTTGTTTTGAAATCTCAAACGTGAGTATGCAACACTGCGGTCGTCCTCCTCAGTATCTAAGATCATGTCCCATATCCTTACCACATTATCTGTCGATGTGAATGCTAATTGCTGGCCATTGCAAGAGAAAGTTAGATTATGAATGAAGTCGCTGCGTGGTGTTTTCAAAGTCTTGATCACTACTCCGTTAGACGCAGCCATATTGCATAAGCTGATAGAGCCTGAGGCGAAGCAGATTGCCACCACCGATATGTCCAAAGGGGAGAATGCGACTTCCAAAGCCACGTCTCCATCAAATGTTATTCGACTCTCAGTGATTCTTGTTTTTGTATCCCAGACGTCGACGATAGTGCCTTTTTTATCGATAGAAACACCTTTTTCCCCATTCCTAGAGAGAGCGGACACTTCGAAACCGTCGAGTTCGGCGATTAATCTCCCTTTATTCGTCTTAATGTCCAATATCACTACCTTGTTAGACTCGGCAATTGTTACCGCTACCGCCCCCCCATCGTGGGAGAGCACGGCGTCTCGTGTTATTTCGGGAAATATAAGCTGGGCCGATATTATTGCCTCTCTCGTATTGGTGTCCCACACATGAAGCCTAGTGGCCATTGCATCATCATCAGAGTACACGACGTGTAAGAGTGCGGGTTCCAGTGGTGAAAACGTGATGGCTTCGATACTACCGGGAATGTATCCTAGGTGGATAACGTCCGGCTTTTCGACCCCCCAGATATCGATCGAGCTATAATACGAGCTGGTTGCTATCCATTTCCCATCGAGCGAAAATTTGATAGAATGGACCCCACGGGCATCCTCGAACCTCGACAACTCAATCCCAGTTTGACTGTCCCACAACCTTATTGTATCGTCATCTGACGTCGATGCTATAGTCTTGTTGTCGGGTGAAATGGCTATCGCTCTGGTACGGGCCGTATTACCTTCAAATGCTAGTACCTCAGGCATCCACCGATTTTCAACAACGGGGCGTTGTGTGATCCAACTGGGTATCAGTTTCCAAAAAGATTTTCTTATCACAGAGTTCATAGGGCTGAAAACAAGTGCAGAACAATATATTTGGAGCGGCGCCTCTGCGATGATGTATCCATTAACCCGAGTGAAACGTGCAGCGTCATTGACAAACTCGGCAAGTATCGGCGCCTCCGTTGGCTATAGGAAGGAAGGTTAGCAGTTACCCGTGAAACATGGTTGTGAAACTCACTCGTATGAAGTCACGGAGATGGTTCAAAGAAGCAATAGCTTTCGCCACTCCGCCCATCCAACCCATGGCTTCAAGCCAGTACGGAAAACTTTCGAGCAGAAACGCGTGCACAGGGCCATTATCTCTCAACGCCACCTGTCTTGTAGATTTTTCCAGCCTAGCAAGGTGATTAAACCAATGGAGACAAGAATACACCAAGTGCTCTTCCATATCCTTGGTCGGGTTCACTTTCGAAGCCGGGGTTCCTGGGAGACGAAGACCACATATGTCTTGGCATAGCTCTTTGCCCATCGTTCTGAGACAGGCGTTGAGCAAAGTCTGATGTATTTCTGATTCATCGATGGAGAAATCTGCCCTGCTGCTTTTATTTCCTAGTAAAAAGTCACGGAAAGACAAGTGGAGGAAGGTAACTGGCGAGCGGTTGTCCTGTGGTATGTCAACAATGGCGCCCAGAGGTTCCAGCTCTCTGCGTAACTCATCCTCTGCGCTATCAATTAGGCGGCTGAGCGTCGGGACCGAGAGCGGTTGCAAAACCAATGCAATGGATCCAAGCATCTTTCCATACGCAATACGCAGTTCTGTCTTCTCATCTTCAGATAGATCGATGAGTGGGAAATCCAAGACCTTGCGGTATATATCGGCAAGTACAGCTTCAGGACTTTGTTTAGGCGTATGATTTCCGTCAATTAGCGTCCGTAAGCGTGATTTTCTTATTACTCCGCTCTGATGCTCCAAGAATAGGCAGATCGTTTCGGCGTAAATGAAAAGACCATCGGCCTTCTCCACGAGCAGATCAAGTTCGTCATCAGAGACAAGCTTATCGTTGAGATGGAATTTCTTTCCAATGTCGGTGAGTCTTTGCGCTATCACCGCCTGGATGTCATACGTTTTTCCAAGTGGGAACTGTTTCACAACCTGCAAGTCCAGCACGTCACGTATGTAGGGTTGTGGTCTGCTCAACAACAAGACTCCAATATTTATGCGAGAAAACTTCGAACTCTTGAGCTCCCCTAGTCGAAAGAGCATCTGTTCAAGTTCGTCGCGGCTCTCGCACTCGTCTAGGGCGTCGATGATGAAAATAAGACGAATAGGGCACGGTAGGAATTTGTCGAACATTGTCAGAGGCTTGGAGATCAAGGTTTCCATTTGGATTTGCAGATTCGACTGCGCAACCCCAGGGTTGTCTTGAATGGCTCTGACAATGTGCGGCTTCAGCTCCGGGAACTCGGTTGCTAGGGTCATGGCGAAAGTTGGAAATATTCTCTTTGCATCATTCCGGTCCACGCTATCCCGGCTCAGGAAAAAGGTAGCTCCAAGGCGCAGGTTTACATCGAATGACGGTTTCGGGTTGGGGTTGATGTGGGTTCCAAGGGTTTCTCTGCGCTGAAGGCGGAACGCAACTGTTCGCGCAATGGTAGATTTTCCCGTCCCGGCCATACCGGCAATCCAGAATATAAACTCGCTGTCCGGATTGTCAAGCCAACGCTGGAGTTCGCCTAGTACTTTGAGTTGCGTCCCGGCCTGGCACTTTGCTTTGCTGCTGTTATCTTGCGAGTTGAAGCAAGCCTGGCTGGCATAATGCAACCTGTCTAACAGCTGGGGCGTGTTGACGTCCTGCGATATCTTAGTTATTAACCGCAGCCTGAGCCGAAGAATCGAATCTCACGTACCTTAATTGCCGCAAGGACATCTGATCCATTGTCCGTGATCTCCTGAGCCCATTTATTTATATCCTGAGCCAGCGTTTTAACATCGACTCCTATCTTTGTCAATCTCTCCTTCGTGTCGCCAGTCGCGAGCGTATTAATAGACAAAGTTATTTTTTGGTCTTGCTCCCGTACCTCCTGAAGCATAGTCTTCCAGTCGTCTGCGCGGATGGCATTTCTAAAACTCTGCTCCGCTCTCCCACGGCAGTATTGCAGGATGATTCGAATCTGATAACGATACGCGATGGAGTACAAGGTGATGAGGGATTCTTTTGTGTGCTCGACCAGTTTGGTATACTGAAGCTTCCTATCTAAAGTGTTAGTTATGAAGTTGAATACACAACACAAAACGCTATCCGGTTACCATACATACCTTTCCTCGTCATAACACCCTGGGGAAAGAAATTCTTCTTCGGCCAGGCATAGACGTGTAAGAACTGATGTGATTTCGTCAAACCCGTCAACAGCAGTTTCATCCTCCTTGAAAATGTTGTCCAAATACTATATATCCTGTCAGAAAATCTCGAAAGTCTACAGCGGGCTAGAAAAGCTAGCAACTGGAAGCACATACAGGTATGATGAGCATGATACCAGCCCAGGCCAGTGCAGCATGGGGTTCTGCCGAAATTGCAGCACCAACCACGTCCTTGCACTCGGTAACGAACCGAAGAGTTTTGCGGGTATACTTTCCGATGAACAGTTCCTTCGTGCCAATAGAAATCTTAAACTGAGTAGAAGGGAGGTTATCGAGCCTCTCTCGTGCGACTTGTTGGATTAAATTAAAATTACCAGCGATGACTGGATCGTACGATTTGGCGCGCCCGTCGTCTATAACCGCAAGGACAGAAAATATTCATGTCAGTAAGGAATCCCAGTCCGTTCTGATTGATAATGACCGACAAACTGTTGATTCAGGAGAGTTCACTTTGGATAAATAATCCTGGATAAGGGATGCGTGATTGTCGTCTTCTAGTAGCCGTGCCCATGCCTGAGCCCAGGTTGATCTGTCGGAATAGCGGGTAGCGGTTTCGGTACTGTCCTCTGGAAGTGCAGCCTGATCACTTCCATCGGCGGCTTGTGTGTCGGGGATTTCGCCGCCAGTACCGTCCTCCTCCACACATTTCCTGGAGTCTAGAGTTTCAGTCTGCTCTGTTACTTGTTGCGTGCTTGGGTTGCCAGGCCCGAGAGGTGGCGGAGGGCTGTCGGTGTGCTTCGGTTCATTCACATCGTGAGTAGCCTGACGCCCTCCACTACGCAGGCGGTGAAGTCGACGCCAGAACCTCTCCCGTTTTGACCCGGACCCCATGTTGTAATAATAATGCAGTTGAGTTGGTATAGCCAAAACTTATCTTCCGGCTGCCTCAGTCGATGTTCGTTTCTTGTTCGGCCCCCCATTTAAATATCGCACAGGAGCGGTAACCCCGCTCGTTGGGCAGGTAACCCCTCTCGTTGGGCAGATACAGAATGCATATTCAATTGTTCTAATGCGGCTATGCCCAACACAAACACAAGATTGGTCAATGGGAACTTCAGCCTGCCAGCAGTGATATAATGGTTTACTACACGCCACCAACACTCTAAAACACTTCTAGAAGTTTTGATCTTTTTTCCCCTCCACCCACTACAACAGCAACATCAGTTACAAGTTCGGATAAGCCGAACTGATCTAGCTTTGGTAATCAACGAATTGCCACATCCTACGAACCCCCCAGAGCTGTACCAGGACACATAAGCAATCTTGTTATAATGGAATAGTATGATTTGCTTGGGATCCTCATTGCTGTCGCTAATAGCGTGGGTAGTTTATGTACTTTTCCGCTATTGCGTTAGGTCGCTCTTTAGTTAAATAGCGAGCATCTGCGGGATTGGCTAAACCAGTCGCTCCATGGATCCGCTTATAATACTTGCTAATATTCAATTCAATGTTTGACTTTGTAATGAGGATATTATGTCGTTCTTTATTTAGCCATTTCCAAGGTTTAATGGGGTTGTCGGCATTTTTTCGCTGTTGCTGGAAAAAGGCATCTCCTTCTGCACTCTTCCACCCCTATTACTGCGTGAGATATATTAATAATAGTGGTTTCATGGGGCGTGCATACCAGACTACGAGTCTCTTGTAGCGAAGAGAATATGTCACTTCGTGCAACGATATATTTATTGACGACGCCCTGAGCGTCTGATTGGCCATGGTTTGCCGCCATCAATGCTTACTGGCTTGATTTAGAACTGCAGTAATCGTATAGTGCGTAAACGAACTGTAGTCATGAGAAATTGACTAGCAGTGGAGAGTAAACGGGCCTACCGACTTGCTTTTAACTTTATCCGTACACGTCGACACGCCGTGAAAAATAAGTAAGGACACAAGGACTGATGCCCGAAATGTGATGTTGGGCCTCAGCCATGCAGGAAGCCTACCACGCCTGTTAGCGCGAAGTATGATTCGATGCTAGAGAGATTATATTTCATCCACATATCTCAGCCTGACCTCTGAAATCAAAGCTCTTATAGCATAGAGCACCCGGAGGCGAAATTTTTCGCCCCTCGCCCACAGTCAGTGATGATAAATGCGAAGTCCAAATCAAGTTGCTCCTGCATTCAAAAAGCATCCACTTTAAGTATAAGCCCCGAGTTGCGTCCAATTCTTCCTTCAGCGGGGGAGGCCCAGCCGAATCTCGAGATCAGAGCCATTATTTATGCTAAATATCAATTGAGCTCCTAAAGGAAGACTTTATGCTTGTCTCGGCCTTCTCCTACATTGAAATGCTAGTCTTAGTGGGATAGCGAAATGAATATCTCGAGGGAACCATTTAATTGACCAGCTCTATTCTCCAACCCGGGCTGAAATTGAACCGTGGGGTCAGTCTGAATTGCCTACTGCACGAACTACCAGCCGTAGTATGTCAGTCATCATACTACACAGTTCTGTCCGTGCGTTGTCTAGACCCAAGACTTTTACTCAATGAAAGGCTATCTTTGGGCAGTTTGTCGCTTGGCCAGCCATTTTCCGTTCCATCGCTGTCTCCATCAAAGAGGAAGTCGAGCATGGCTACTTCGTATTGACCCCGAGAGGGGCTCCTCGAAGGGGCGTCGGGCCATAAGCCGAAGTTGCCTGGAATCAGACCGGCTAAGGGCCGCTGCACGCAGTCCTTCCTGGTGGAGCAGCGCAATTGCGCACACCACGACAGGAGGGGACCGTACTCGTGGCTGCGGTCAGGAAGACACATCCAGTCATGGTCCTACTAAGGGAAGAAGAAATGGTTTGGTGTTGACAATCATGGTCATTCTAGCTAGTTTGGAGGTTACCATCGCGGTCATCCCCTATATAGAGCCCAAGAGATAACCAGTCATGTATTGCGTAGTCGCCACCTTAGATTGGAAGAATTGACCTCAAGTCTGCGGTTCAAGATCGTTTCAACGAAGCCTACTTTGGGCAAAAAGCTTCTGACGGTGAGCAGCTGGCTTGAGGGCCCCGGAAGGCTTGATAATTGTGCGTCGTATGTCTTACGATGTAATCTGCTGGGATGGGCTCGGCGGGGAGGACGGGTGACCGGTCACTACTATCTGTTTGGACCTGACACACAACTGGCATCTTTCTTGACACAACGACCGTTATATACTGGGCCACCCTACTCTTTAGATTAATGTAGAGTCAGCCTTGGGCTGAATTAGCAACACTTCTGGAATAACTAGGCTTAACAGATCTCACATCGCTGGCCTCGACCTCTAAGGTTATTACCAGCAGAAAATAAATTCATTCAACCACCTATATTGCCATTTCTCCTCGCTCAATTGGGATTCTGGTCCCAGTCTGTACTGCAATTAGCCCGGGGGTCTGCCATCTCCGATCTCGAGGAGACGAGTAGAGCAGCGATTCTGTGGTTGCTGACTGTGAATGTGGGGGGGAGGTTTCTGAATATGAAAGCCAGGTGCAGCGTGAATGGAAGATAGGTCAACAGAGAGTTCACACGATGGTTCTGATGTCGATTCTTGCTACGAGCCCAGAATCTACAGACGATAGACATTAGTACGGTCATCTAGAGATTACTGCCGAGTATATGTGCTGGGAGAATCTCGGGACATTCCGCAATGCGCGAAATGATATTTAATTGAAATAAGCATCCTTTGCCAAAAGTCCAACCACCCGGAACTATTGAATGTCTCCCCGGCTCAATGTGTAGAGTGGAAATTCAGGAGCACCTATCTACCTTCCTGGATCCAGAAAATCTCTGCAAACTACCCTGTCTTCGGTGGTGTTGTCTCCTTTTGGAGAGATGGAATTATATCTAGACTAGAGATCTGAGTGAATACCTATGAGAGCATTATTAATAATGCTCTGCACCTTAATGAGAATTAACCCTTTATTTAATAGAGTAGAGGTATAGAATGGAATATTAATAGTAAAACTATCTATTTTATATTTAGAGAAGATTGCATTAAATAGTCCTTTCTTTATTAGACTTATTTAAAGCTTTAGTTTTAATAGAGTTTCTAAGATAGTTTGCTTATTTATGCTAATAATAGAGTATATCTCTCTAATAATTTAATAGATAACTTATCCTTAAATGAAGAGGCTCTATAGCTAGTTTTTAATATAAAGGGATTTAATAATAGTTAATATAAAACTAATAAAAACTTAATATAAACTAATAAATCTACGTAAGTCAATGCCTTAAATGTAATGACCTACAGATAGCCTTATAGCTATATTATTAAGTATAAATAATTTGCAATTGCCTAGAAAACCTTATATATATAACCTATAAGAAATTATAATTAAGGTCTTATTAATAATTTAAGTTTAAAATTTCTTATAATTCTTTATAATGCTCTTTTGATTTAAATTATAATAATAATAAAGAAGCATCTTATTTAAAAGAGTTTAATTCTTATTAATATATTGCTTAGGCATTACCTTAGGTTTAAAACTTGCAAAGGCTTTTTTGCGTGCCTAGTCTAAGCTAGAGATATTATATGCATTATAGTTATTTAAGATAGTAAACTGCTTAGCTATATATATACTTATTTATATAGTAAATATAGCTAGAAAAGGCTTTTACTTTATAAGCTTTATAGGCACTATTAAATTTAAGATTAAGGAAATCTTGCTAGATATATCCTAGAGGAGGCTAAGAAAGCTACTATATACTATAGAATATAAGAAAAAAGCATTATAGGCGCTCTTTATTATTAATAGCCTTAGAGATAAGGTAAGGTTATTAAGCTATAGCTTAAGATCCTTCCTATTAAGTTAAGTCCAATTTTATAATAGCAAAGTTTAATCCTAGGATAATATAATCTTATTTTTTATTATAACTTCCTTAAGGGACTTCTATGCATTAAGATATACTTAAAATGCAGCCTTAATAGAATCTATTACTCTTAGATTAACCATAGCGCTAACAGTGCTATCCCATTGCAAATAAAGATAAAGCTATTAATTAATAATATAGTCTTTATATATAAGGATATATATATTAAATAAATCGGTTGATATTTCTATATATTCATTAAAGCTAAGATTTAAAAGCGCTAATATAAAAAGGTAAGAGATATTAATATAAAATGTCTTTATAATAATAAAATAATATATCTTAATATCTAGCCTAGCTTAGCTAAGCTAAATCTATTTAAGTTTCTTTTGCATCTCACTTTATTGCTATATTAATAGCCATATTATATTATTTACTTTGCTTAAGTTAAGGTTATATTAAAGTCTACCTTAAATTTTTACTTCTTATTTAATGCGAAATTGAACTCCCTCTGTCCAAGTGAGAGATAAGAACGCCAAGTTTGCTAAGTCATTAACTAAGATCTTAAGCTTCGTTGCAAACTTAGCAATAGTCACTAAGCATTTGATCTGCCTAGGTAGGCATATGCTCTATCAATAGCAACTCATTATCATAGATGCAAATATCGAGCGCGTCCTATAGTTAAATTGCAATCTTATAAAGCTTAGTATATCTATCCCAATCTAAGTTACTAAATCAATTATCATTACCATATAGATAAATTGCATTTAAGGAGTTAATAAAATGGACCAATTATGCTACCTCCTTATTCCAAAGCCCGACCTCGTCGTCATTAGAAAGCCCATAGGCCTTAAGATCATCGAACTTAGGCAAGCCGCTCATGATATATCCACTTTTTACCTCAAAGCGCTCGTGGCTCTTTAGCCTTGCTTGAATAGTCTCAACATCGAGACTGGGCAATGATCAATCGACATGAGACTGCTGACGAGTCTCGGGTAGAGGATACGATTGCCTCGATGCGGCTTCGAGATAACTCGAGTCAGACTCATTTTTCAAATAGTTTTCCCTCCTGCTTAGACTGGTCATCTTCTTCTTTTTGTGATGCAGTCGTATTGTGACGAAGAGCCTCGAGGCAGACGTTGCGAATTCTATCCAGGTCGGGAAATGGGGATTAAACGAAGCTTCCATAGAAGTCGCAAAATGAGATACGGGCCATCACACAAGAGATGACTCGTCTATTTGAGCAGCAGTCTTTGCATGCAAGCTCCTGCTCGAATCTAGGTACGGCGAGGAAGGCCAACAAGCTCCCAGCATGCATAAGCCGAGGCTTCTTTTTCGTTGTATTGGGCATTTAGGCGCAGCAAGAAAGCCTGCCCCTAGCATGCAAACGCCAAGGCTTTTTTTATTAGGTTGGGCATCTAGGCGCAGCAAAGAAGGCCAGCAAGAAAGCCTGCTCTGGCATGAACTGAGGAGTCAATCTGGCGGTTGCTAACACCTTGCACAATGATAAACCTGTCACTTGCCTTTGAATTGCACCTTCGAGCGGCTGCAGCCAACCGGCGGCCGTGGAAAACCCTTTCCCATTCTACTGTCACCCTCTGGCGCCACACATTTTGTGGAAGATCAAGTTTGAGGCACCCAAAACAAACAGGCGAAGCGTAAGGCAGCAAGATGCACAGTAGTATCATTGTACAGCCCGACTTTGGGGACCGCATCCTGCCACCTTTCAGTCACCAATCAACATGGTCCAGCCTTCCATGAGCCGTGCCCTTATTTTAGTGACACTGTCACTTGATTTCACCTTCTTTACGGGGAGATTGTCCGTTGCGCCGACATGGATGGGGATAACCCTGTGCACAACGACTCAAACCCCAAAAGCCAGACAAGGTCGCATGAAGATAGCGCCGGTAGTCACCTACCAAGAGTCTCCAAACCGCCTACTCCGTATAAAGCTCAGTGCTCGGCATCCGCGCGCACACTCCATTCTTTCCTTATTATGCGATACCTACACAGGGCTCCTTCGCCAGCCACCTGGAAGACAGCGCTAGTCAGCATCATCCCTTTTTCTTTTTCTTTTCACAAGACGAGTGCTTGTATCGTGCTCTCTCTTTTTCTATCTCTTTCACCTTCACAAGGCAAGCACCTTACTTCTCAGGCCCTCAACTCGTGCGGAAAGGGCATTGGCGGGTCCATAGGGGGCCGATCTCCTCTTGCTACTAGTAGCTAAAAAACGGATAAAAGACGGCATTATGATTCCCTTATAAAATACAAGTATAAGTCATCTATCAATCATCGCCACTATTCTTTGCCCCACTGAATGGACAGTACAATTTCACTTGACAGAACTCAGCAATGTAGCATGTGTAAAAAGTTCCATACATTTAAGTTCAATTCGCTCATCACTTTTCCCCTTCTGTCACGCTTTGGCACGCAGCTTTTGCATGGATGTAGTTGTTTATCTCACTGTTAACCTCTTCTTTATAAAATCCACCCCTCTAGTCAGATAGCCTCCGAAATTGACTCGATTTTGGAATACATACGAGAGAAAATCATTAGTCAACGCTAAGAAACGATCCATATTATAAATAGCTTTGATAGAGATGTCAATATCTGGGCATTGTGCTTTTGGAAAAGTAAACCCAGCATATGCTTCGCCTAAACCATCCTTCTCGCGAATATACCCGGGGAATCTTTGTCCACCATTTGATAGAGAAAGGACTCTTGACTCTATCTCAGGATAGAACAACGGTGGTTGTAAGGAGGTTGAGAGTACTGGCCACAATGAGGTTCGCGGAGGGTAGTACTTATTTGTTAGTTGCGATTGCTCTGCTAAAATGCCCAAGATAATCTAGAATAGTCTGAGCATGATCTTCAAGATTCTACACTGTGTTCGTACTTCCGAACACTAATGAGATGGTAGAAAAGGGTTATTGACAACTTACTGACGGCTGCTTTTGGGTGAAAACCTAACGCTTCTGGAATTGTTCAACATCGTCTAGAGTCCCGACATGTTCGGCGTTATTATACAAGATGGCTAGCTAAGTGGAAATGGCAATAAAGACGCGAATTTCATGAGGTTGGTATGGTAAACGGTTCTATGAGCATACTTAGCATTCGATAGAGTTCTTTGCTGGGAGTAAAAATGCGTGTGTTAGCGTAAGAATAGCCGACTATTAAATATTTAAGAATGAGAACTGGGAGAGTGTGGTATTCTAGTTCCTTTAGTAAATTTGAGGATGCTATTCATAAGCCTCTCACTTTGAACTCTTATAAGCGTCTATTTATAGCCAAAGTTCTCTAGAAATTGCTAATAGATTAGACGAAGACGACTAGCCACATGCTCGGAATTCGGGCTAGAGGTCGCAGTGGCCATACTAGAGAACATTTGATCATACGCGAATCAGGGAATATATGCGTGATAATAGGAGTTGCGCCTAGAAAGAGGAACAGCGGTTGTAGTATTGAATGAGTTTAGATAGGAGCAGATCGATGAAATGCACATTTCTGCCTCTTGAGACACTAATGACGCATTCAAAGCGTCATTGAAATTCCTAGCTACCTATGCAGAAGAGGGTGTGGAACGGACAAAGCGATGCTCAGATGTAAAGGTTTGGATATAGGATTATTCGGATATAGAATTGAGACAGCGCATCACACAAAGCATGCACATGCCAATATTATGGATGTTTCATGCGTGGTGACGTGGTATGGACGGCACAGGCCGCTTTACGCTATTCCCCTCCAGATGCAGGTATTTATCATGTCTCAGAATGGGCACTTTTCAGGAGAAGCCCACTGGTTACCTCCATAATTCGGTAGTTCATTGGTCAATTACGGCCCATCTCCTACTAATGTACTATGCAGAATTTTGCATACACCGCGAGAGTCCGTTGCTGCTGCGGGGCCATTGAGCCGTGTCTCCCTTCCCAGTACGATGTACATACAGGTCGCAGGGATAATAAAGGTTAGATTCCGCGGTTTCCGCCGTATTTTGCCACGACGGAAGCCCAATAGAAGCTCTTATTGGATTGCTGTAAGTTCCGAGGTACCTTCATTTGTATGGTTAACTTGCCCTTGCCGTATGTATTGTTAATCATATCGGGCTTATATGAGATCTAACCTTTGTTATCCCTGTGACCTTTACAGAGCTAATCAGCACCAGTAGTCCGGTGCTCTACTACGCAGTAGTAGTGCTTACTACCTGCATCATCTCGTGGCGTTATGGATGGTATTATCTATCTGTGCTAAAGAACCCATCGCGTCGATCTTGTCCAGGGACAGCTATCTAGAATAACTATGTGGTGATCGGAGCAGCATTTCAAGGGATCGACAAAAGACAACCTTCAAATATGCTGTGTAGTGCAGCTTAATGGGAAGAAATACCGTATATGAGGAGCTTTGAAATCGAAGTCGCTGAACACATGCGTGTGGAAGTTCTAGGATGACATCGATCAGATTCCTGCTGCGATCATGCGTGTGCCTAAGCTTAGTATGCACGTATGTTAGGGTTGAAATGTCTTATCATGCTGTTCATTGAATCCTGGACAGTCTTGATTCGAGATCTAGGCAAAAAGACTAACTGGAACGGAGATAATAACTACTATGAACAGTAGTCTCCGAATAGCCCTGTATACTTAATATCTTCGGTCAGCCGGGTGTATCCTCTTGGAGAGCTTAACTCGTTCCCTTCTAATGGCAATTATGGAGTCATGATACTGATTATTCCGGGACTGGGGGTAGGATCCAGGCTCACCCTCAACTCTATTTTGGGCAGCCCCCTGGAACATAAAGATCCTGGCCTGCATCAGATCGACGCGGGTTGGGCCGATCTTGGACTCTAGTGGCATAATCCTCCATATCTCTTTCCTCATGAAAAGAGAAAACTACGCTACCTATTAGTAGCGCAGATTGTGATAAGCAGGGTGACGAAATTTATTCCGCCCGGGAGGGCCAAGCTCACGTCCACACCATCATGTGCGGCACACCGATCTCTTGGTTTATTGCACTGCAGCTTGCCAATCCCTGCATTTGATGGAGGGGGTGATAATGACGATTTATCTTCGCAATCTTGCCTTGATCCGTTAGAGCGGGCAATCTAGCAACCCAGGACACTTGTGACAGGTAAGGTGATCAACAAGAATCAAGGCTTTCTGGGTTTTAGTCAACTTAATTTACCATTGGTGAGTTGCATGACGATAAGTCGCCGCCTTTGCACGACTGCCATGTGAGCAACGATTTGTTGCGGGCTTTATATCGGGGCGTGAACGGAGTGGAGCAAATGCAGCAGGAGTCCAAGTCCGTGAACGATTGTCGCTAATAGAATGGAACACTGACGGTATCAAATCTCTGACAAAACCAAGCTAGCAGCACTACCTATGACATAGCTGATTGACTTTCGACGAGTTTGGGAAGGTTGGTAGAACGGATATATAAAGCAGATTGATGATCTGTGATCTGTGACAAACAATATAATATCGCATCATTCGTTCTGGCTTCATTATCTACAATTTTTATGGCTGATACCTCATCTTATCTGGCTTGCATTGTTGCAAGTGCCTGGATCGTATCTCTTCTGCTCCAAGGGGATTCCTTACTTGACGATGAGGATGACATGCTTAGGCATGCTTTGCTGACAAGCAAGCGTAAGATTTTTACTCACTTTCCTTTTACGAGAATCTTGATAAGTTTGGTTTACAAATTCTAAGATATCTATCAGGCAAAAGATACCGCAATAGGTAGTTGAAATATGAAGCGAAGAACTGATAGCAACGGACTATCTACCCAAATTCGGGTCTTTGAAACCCTGTATCTATGGACCTAGGTAATAGCGGATAGTTATCAGGACTTATCTAAGACCATTATTGAGGCTAGGATATTTCGTCAAGTTGTTCCCTGGCTTGCGTGAGGGGGAGATCATGCACGGTTAGGCTAGATATGCATGAACGGCTTATTTTACCCGGGGAGTTTCCCCACGGCGCCATGTCATATGTTACATATTCTCTTCTTATCTTTGGTTCGTTAATGATCCTCCCGGTGGTGTGATGCAAATATCTATGCCTGATGACGAGATGCAACGAGATGCGACTATTCCTGAGAGGTCGGGCCGCTTTGTTCTCCCAGATGGACGTGGCTCCACTGTAACTCTAGTTTGTAAGGCAAAATGAAAGATGCAATGGGGTGGTTTCAATGTTAGACACGCTATTCGAAATGGAAAGGCGACCCCAGATACCTTATTGGGCTCCAGCATGGACTTCGCTTAATTAGAATGATTATAAGCTCATTTGATTGACGCACAATCCCTTTCTCGCTATACTAGCTCCCCTCAAAGAAACCGGTGATGAGATATTGTGTGATACATCTACTGATATTGCGATGAGTGGCTGTGGGGTACTAGCATTAATCACTCTTTCCAAGCAATCACTCACCCCTTCGACGACCCATCCACCTAAGCTATGGCGATAAACACAAGAGGCCTCTGTCAGTCACCCTCCATTGCCAAGAATGGGTGTATGATTAACACGGTTAATCATTACAGGAATACATTCCGCTTCAGATTGAGCTACTGCAGCAAGTTGTTTGTGTGGTCGTCGGGTTTGATCACCGTTGCATCCATCTATGCAAGATTACACCTTAAAAGCATTAAATGCCCGAAAAAGTGGCGTAAAATGCAGGCCGGCTCTCTAATTTGACCGGCTGGATCAAGCGAATGCAGTACGAATATGAGTTCTGATTTAGAGCAAGATGCAGATTCCTGAAATGAGATGCAATAGACATTATATTGAAGTACCCAAGCAGAATGCATTCGCTTATCTTTGGATCATCAGTAGCGACCGGAAAAGCCCGGTACATTACATTTTTAATAGGTTAGTTGCCACCTAGGTTAGCAATTTGCTGTACATATGTATGTAAGATGGATGTTCATCATGTGCCTACTACTGCAGCCAAGGCGGATCAAGTCGGAACTTAGGTGATTCAAAATAAAAGATTTGCAAAGATGCAGCTGCCTGATGCCCAATCCTGCACTGACACCAAAATAATCCTACAAGCCTCTCGTGCTGTGGGAGCTTGTCATAGTCTGGCAAAGGTAAGATATCACTCATGACGTATAATAGTGGAAACTACTCTACAAATCAATCAAATTATTTTAATATGATAGTTGCATATCGGAAATTATACTACTAACTTTATTTATCATTCTCAATTACCTCAAGAACTATGCTTGTATAATGTTCACATCCTCTTACTCTCTGAATGTATTACTTATCGATTTACCCTACTTCATACTATACTGTAGTTATCCTACTTCCTTCAATCCGTATCTACTGCAATGTCAACCCCTTCATCTACAGGTGAACACCATGAAAGCATGCAACTGCCACATGAGAGAATGCCCTCTGAATTCATGGCCTTTTTACGCAAGCCTAAATTTGACGTTCTAGACTTTCAGGATGCCTCAACTCTTACACAAGACGAGAAGTCAAGCGTGCTGAAAGCCGTCGATACTATTCTGCTGAAATTCCTCAGCATGATTAGGTATGAGCATATCAGTCCTACCTATGATGACCGACTTCGGGAAGAAGTGCGAACCTGGGGGGAGCAGACACTTCCAAATGCCTGTCGATGCGACTGGTCAAAATTGGAAGTTGCTCTCAACGAAGGTGTATCAGCCGTGGAGAACTTTTATCCCTACGCTAGCTTCGAAACTCGGTACCGAATGGCCATCACCACAGCTACAGTCCTTACTGCAGATAATGCCACCATGGAAGATGCCTCTTCAAAAGGCCTTTCACATTTCTTATATAATTTCTTCCTGCAGTCGCCAAACTTGGAAGGGTGGCAAGCCATGTATAGGAACATTCTCAAGGACTTCGTTTCCTATTTTGGTGCTGATGACCCAAGACCTGGAACTTTTGGAGCTACAAGTCTAGCTGCATTCCCCGAAGCGACATACACGGAAAATATATACGCGACAACATCACCACCACACCTTTCATATGTTTACTCTGCGTCCAATATCAAGGGAGCTTGTCCTGAAAATTTTGCATACTTCTTTAGGATGCTTACTGGAATCGCCCCCCCTTTCATGGTTGGCATGTTCAAGCCATCCCAGGAAGATGAGGTTCCGTACGACTATTGGATAACAAGCGCCACTAACCTGAACACATTCATAAATTTAACTAACGATATTTTCTCCTGGCCTAAGGAGCTGAGGCAACACGAATTCAACAACTACCTTGATCTTCAAACCAGATCCAGGCAAAGAGCAGGTGCTGGGTCCCTCTTTCAAGCTGGGGCCACATCTGGCTGGACATTTCGCGATACACTATGTGAAACATTAGATGTGTTGTATAAAGCTGTATGCGGTCTTGACCGAGCATTTATAAAGTTTGCCGAGTAAGTCAATGATTGTATAAGGATCGGGTCAGCTAATTTAGTATATGATAGAATATGCGAGGACCCCTATCGTACACGTTGGAAAGTGGACATTGCTCGCGAGGTATGGGTCGGATTCAGGCATGGATATATCTCATGGTATATCAATCACCAAAGATACGGGCTTACAACATTGCGTGATGAAATATGCACTCTATCGCAGCAGAATATTTAAGGTGCAAACAATTTTGTATCAGTGGGGGTTCCCAGATCTATTTTATGCTACTCAAGTCTCAAGCGCAAAAGGATCCTCAGTTCTCTCTAAAAACGCCCGTGTCACCCTATTAGAGCTCAGTCTATGGCCTCTTCTGAACGTAGTTATCGAAGACGTCCTTCTTGATAACTACCGCTATTTATGCTGCTATTCGGTATCTTTGATGATGTCTGACGTTGTCATGTCTACAGAAAGTGCGGCTGTAGTGTCGCGGAGTCATGCTCGAAGACTCGAGCGGCTTGGACTGCTATATAATCAACCTCTTAGCCCGCCATCATCTGCAGACAATGCGGCTGAGCCATCGACCCCAAACGGCCACTACTAAATCCAGGCGATAGGCGTGATGTGAATAAGTCTACTCGCTGCGGCCTGAAAGCTCTTATTTGCTCGTTGGGTTTGTCAGACCCAGAGGGCCTCCCTTTGTGACCTGATGGCTCCTTGTCCCATCCTCACCTTGCAATTCAGCGTGGCTCGTTCTGTAAGTACTGTGGTGCACTTATGGCGAGCGAGAAAGTCCTTTATGCACATACGACGACAGAACACAAAGATAGGATTAAACTTGCCGTCAAACAAGAAACTACTGGCTCAGAGACGATATTCAGATAGGGCTTCTTTTTGAAAACTCGGCAGCTAAGGACGTTCAAAAAAGTTGTCGTCTAACTACTCCTCGGGGCCCTCACTGACGTGGTTAATTTGGAGCTCAATTGGGGTGTTGGCGGCGGCTTCACTTCCGTTCGAAATGCACCAAACATCTTGAAGAGAGGAGCATCAATCTCCCATTACGCCTCCAATCCCTTTGGGGAGCTGAGGATGTTTCCAGGCTCGATAGTGTAATTTCTACTAATGGAAATAACGATAAGAGTCGCTGATCCATCGATAACACAAGCCGTTTCGTCCCCAAGAGGCGATGAGTAAATAAGCTTATGAAATGCGTTAGACTTTGCCCCTGGGGAAGTCGGCCCGTTTTCTAAAACCTAGATGAGAGGTTTCCCGAGGCACCAAAGGCATGGGCTATCGTGACTTCGCCTTGGACTTGGGTGCCAAGCTTGGGTTCAACCTAGTTAAAGGGACTCTATGCGCTGTCGGGTGGAAGTTTTGCCACCGTCAACGGCGTGGGTCGTAGGCTGGGCCATGATGGAGAGCTACACTTTAAGTTGAAGGTTCTCTAGAAAGTGATGAAAAGCGTAAGCTACAAGGCGATTCTAAATGGTAGTTTTGGTTGTGAAGCATGTATAGCTGTTAGGTAAACTGAAGTTTATATCAATATTTAGCCTTATAGTGATGATCCCCTTGCTATAGCTATGGTGCTTTGATTTACCTAGCATGGGAAATGACAGAACGGTGTGGACGATTCCGATTGCCTGACAACGCAACATCATTCGACGTTATACGCGACGGTTATGTCTTTGACGAAGACACTAATGTAACTTCTAGGCCTTTTAGCACTTATATATAGATATAGAGTATATAAGCTGAAACATTAGCAAGCTTGCGTCCGATTAGAGCCCGCTCTTAGCGTGACGCATCTAAGATATTATTACATTTCCTATTCTAGTAATTTTAACCATTTCATCCTTGGCAGGCACTAACTGCTGGTCATGTTACTAGGATTCATTAGCTAATAATAGAAGGCTATTTATTTGTCTATTGCTTGTGATAAGAATGCTAGTTTTAGCCAATCAGGGAAAATATACTCAATTGAGAGCTATATAACCAATCTATAAATTAAGTAGCGTCTATAGGTACTAATATAGGTTATAAACTTGAAATTTCCTAATGCTAAATTCTAGCCCCCTATCAGCCAATTGACCACTCTATTATCCATCTCATTTACTTTATAGTTTTTCAAATTACTAAATATACTAGCCAATACTATGCCTATCTATTTAAGCATGCAACAAGTTCACTTCTCAAGCCTTAATGCATATAACAAGTTCAAAGTCCTCTTTACTAATACTTATCGTCACCTTATAACTCTGCCTAGTTTCTTGCACCTCACTTAATAGGAGCACCCTAACAACCAAAGCTAATATAATAAGTATAGCTTCTAGACTAGCTATGGCGCTCTATATAATTAGCATAAAAACACCTATTTTAAATACTATAAGTCATGGGCTGCAAATGGTGCTATTATAGAGGATATCATCATAAACTTCGAGCTTATCGGGACCCGACTCCTCCGGGTTTGCCCTATGTGCAATAAGACGGAGGACAAAAAGTACGATCTCGCCCAGGAATAAGCGGTTCTCCGAGAGCAATGCCCCCAGTGCGGCTTTCACTTTTCAATGCTTGAAGAGACACCGTCTAGCTTTGCTGTCTTTAAGGACGCACTGAAACCATCCGGTGATAGCGATGATGTTTCCGCGTCAAAGGAGACTGAGGAGAAGTGATGTCCTTACTTGGTTGGGAGGGAGGGAAGCGAAGGGATCACATGAGATTGCAGCACTAGGTGTCACGGAGGTAGGGACAGTGTAAAACTCTCCATCGAAATTTGGGTCTTGCAATAAATGAAAAATAAATTCGGTGATAATTTCGACCCAATGAGTTAGATACCTTGTCTCCCTGCTCAGAAAGCCACCCAGATATCCTTGTTCCAAGCGCGAGACATAACTATGCATCACTCTGAAGCGTTTAGCATGAACCATGTAACGACTGATGACCAACTCTCCCTTCCTTTCCTGTTTCTGACCAACTCATGTTATGTTCACTGCCAAAAAAAATCCGATACCAAAAAGGAGGGGGGGGGGGGTTGTGTTAAGGTTAGACAACGATCAATGTGACTAGCTCTTGTACCTACAATATCATATTTTCTATTTCTATATTACTTCTTTATCATCAATATGCCGTATAATTATTGGCGGTCGGCCTTGATCATCTCTTAGAGTTGTTGACTATGAGCCAAGGCGGGGTAGTATAGTTCAAGATATTCATGATAATCCAACCCCACAAACTGATTAGTTTGTGAGTTGTCGGATTACGGCAGCGGAACACCGGTTGCGTTGTGTGTTTAATGTGAGTTGAATGTAAGACTCCACAGATTGGGCTATTGGGGCACAATTGACTGTATTCTAGAATATATATTAAGAAACTTCTTATTTAAGCTTTTAACTTACTTAATAAATATTTAATAGATATAAAGAGACTTATTATAAGTTAATTATTATAATATTATAAATATAAAAATAGTAAAATAATATATAATAATAATTAAGCTTAAGGGTTAATAGTAGATTAAGTATATTTATATCTTATTCTTTTTTAAACCTTTAAGCAGTTTATTTAAATAAGTGCATTTAAAAATATCTTACTTAATTATTTATTATAAGTTAATTAAGAAATTATTAAGAGTTATTTAAAAATTACTTTATAAGCTAACTTATAAGCCTTGCAAAAGAAATATAAGAAGTTAATAATATTTAAATTAAGCTATAGCTAGAAAATTTCATAGTTAATATTATATATACTTAATAAGAGAGTAATAAAGATAAAGAGAGATATTTATAACTTTAGCTTTGCAAGGGACACTTTAATAGCTATATTATTAAGTGCTTTCTTATTAAGGCCCTTAAGCTTCTTAAGAATATTCTATTAATAAGTTAATAAGGAGATTGCTAAGACTTAAAAGCAACTTATATTATTATCTTAAGTAAATATTATTATAATTATATAGTTAAGAGCAATATACTTAGTAAGAAAGGCCTTATAAGCCTTATTCTTATTTATATAATAAGAGCACTTATTAAATAATATATATAATAAGCGAGCTACGCAGACAAGCGAGCTGCTCACTAGAAATTTCACTTTAAATTGCAATTTTTAACTTTTTTTTAAAAACTCAAGCTAAGCTTAAAATAAATAAAACTTTAATATTAAGTTAATTAAGTATAGATTTATACCTTAAAACTTTTTAAAATTTTAAATTTTATTTCTTAGAAAGTTATTAAAAAAAAGCTTATTTGCATTATATTTTATTTTATTTTTTAACTTTAAAAGCATAAGAAATTAATTAAAGACTTTTAAAAAGAATAATATTATAACTTTTTTTATAAAAAGTCTAATATAATTTTTTTTGGATTTTTATAAATTATATAGCAAGTTTTAAAAAATTTAAAATTTCTACTTTAAGTATATAATATAAGTGATTAACTCGCTTATCTAAGCGGCTCGCTTATTATATATAATATATTTATTACCCTAAGAATTAATTATAAATTAATAAGAAGAGGATAAGCTACCTTATTATTAATATTAAAATAATTATTATTATATTAATAAAAGGCTTAAAGGTAGTAATAATCTAAGATTTTATAACTACCTCTCTATTAATTTATTGCTCCTTAGCAAGGGAGGAGCTATAAAGTAGCTAAGTACTTATAAGTTATTATCTTTAACTTTAGTCTTAGCCTTCTTTTAAGGCAAAAGGGCTTTATCTTTTCTAGGCCTTTAATATTAATTAGCTTTTAAGTCATTGCAAGCTCCTTAGGATATACTTATATAGTAATAATAAGGGCAGGCAAGAAAGATAAATAAATAGAGGGGCTATATATTAAGGGCGCATGCCTAGAATAGTTACATAGCGAGCTACTGGCGAGGTCGCGGCTATAAGAAGGATGTCCTTTATAGATTTTAGGAAGGATAGAGATTAACACAGTCAATTTAGGACCCTAACTATGGCCTTCCTACTATCTAGCAGTGAAGTCCCTATAATTTACTACCTATTTATCTCCTCACTCTCCTTTAGTCGCTCATATATCTAACACTATATTAAGTAAGTAAGGGTTTATTAATAGGTTTATAGAAGGCACTTATATATATAGCAAGGTAATAATAAAGGAAGAAGGAAGAAGAAGAAAATAAGGGCTAGTTTAAGGTTTAAGATATATATTATAAGGCTCTATAGTAAATTATTAAGGGCCTACTAAGAAGGCAATAAACGTTTTAAATATAGCATAATATAAGAAGAAAGTAAAAAAGTTTTAAGATATATACTTTATTAGCTATTATTAGTTAATTACCTATTGCTTAGCTATATAGTTATAAATAACTTGCATTAAGAGTGTCACGACCCAACACAAGAAAAAGTCACGTGCCTACGGACCCACTGGGACGCGGACCAGTCAGGGTCGGATCACTAGGTTCCCCCAATGATCCCGGATCATTTACTCTTGACAATGATCCAATGATCCAGCAACACTCAATGAGTATATAGACAATGGTGACAGCCATTCTTTAGATAGGATAGCTCGACAGCTATCAATAACACTTGGTTACCTCAATTGCCCTTATTGACTATCACCAGACGTGACATAGCCCTCCTTGCACGTTGCTCAGCCCCGACGCCTCTAATCTTCCTGTAACATAAACCAGTACGACCGGTTTATTCCCTTACAGGCCTAAGATAGTTACCCGATCGTCATAAAGAGGTACTTAGTAAGGGGGGATAGCCTATTAAGGGTATATGCTTAAAATAGTTATATAGCAAGCTATTAGCAAGGTTATAGCTATAAGAAGGATATCCTTTATAGATTTTAAGAAAGATAGAGATTAATATAGTTAATTTAAGACCTTAACTATAGCCTTCTTATTATCTAGCAATAAAGTCCTTATAATTTACTACTTATCTATCTCCTTACTCTCCTTTAGTTACTTATATATTTAATAATTATACTTAAAGTAAGATTAAGAATATTATAGCCTATAGCTATAGCCTTAAGAGCATTAATACTATATTATAAAATAATAGTTTATAATATTAATCTTAAGACTATAAGCTTAAGTCTATTACTCAATCTATTTATCTACTTATAAGTATTAATATAACTTATATATTAGCAATTTCTATTATTAAATATTTTCCTCTCAATAGGTCCTCTTGAAAGGGAGCAAGAATGCCCCATTGGCTACTTAAGCTATTCAATGTTACTTGAAACATTGAATGGCAAAGCAGTACTTAACACTATAAAACATAGTTCTCGCGATGCATATCTATATCCTTACGCTTCTTACAAGCCTTTGTCGATGCCTCGCTTGATGGACGCTTCCTCCTATGTCCAGTCTAGTCCTGCCTAAACCAGCAACTGCATTTGACAACATCATGCAAATATCAGCCCGGTCCTATTGGCGAATCACTTCATGGAATGCTAAATCCAGAAGAGCAGGGGTTCGAGACTGGATGTTATTATGGAAATGCACCCTAGCACATACCGGGGCTCGAAACTAATCCTCACTTATAAACGGAAGGGGTCAGATCTCAACCGGTCGGTAATCGGAAGATACGGTGGAGACACTGCTGTGCCGATTCATAGGCATTCATTAGTCTCCGAAGGGAATAAGCTAGAATAGAAGGGATAAACAGTCAAAAGCGAGTCTACCAAGGTGCCACAAACAAGTATATTGCATATATTCATTTAGTCAGCGCTATGCAATGCTAAGTCAATCAATCATCGAATAACTAAGCGAGCGGTGCATACTTAAACATTCAATGTAGGAACTCAATGTAGAACGGAGGAAAGCCAATAAAGGTATAGTAAAGAAAATATTAATAAAGTTCCAAAGGAAAGCCTATAGGATTATTAGTAAACTTCTATGCACTGGTTGCGAAGAGGCTATAATGACTGATAAACCTTATGGCGTGACTTATTTATTTATTGGTCAGCGAGCTGCGCTTTATTAGGAAAACTTCCCCTCAGAGGGCTTATTGGTAAGGGGCAACTGCGATACTGGTAGTCGGCAGCTATTATCGGTATGCACTAGATGCATTAACCCTAAGTGCCGAGGATGGAACTTCATAGGGAACGGAGCAGAGAATAAAAGGCATATGACCGCAAACGTCCTCCGTAGCCGCTAGACTGACCGTGAGGTCTCTGTTTGGCAGTTACTGTTAATCGCCGATGCATGCCGCGAGGAACTCCTTCCATTGTCAGCGTCTAGAAATAGGCTCCTGTCTTAGTTTTCAGTCCTAGATAATAGATTTTAGGGTCGCTGTCTCGATCTATAATCTATTATATTTATTAGGCTTACATAGGAATCAGCAGAAGTATATATTACCTCATGTCTGCGTGTCCTTGTAGGGCCTTAGCTTGGGATCTTAGTGTGGGATCTTAGTATGGGATCTTAGTGTGGGATCTTAGTGTGGGATCTTAGTGTGGGATCTTAGTGT
>JAMAKE010000113.1:2325-22342 GCA_023628695.1 Nectriaceae sp. PG4201 | reverse complement strand
TGGGATCTTAGTATGGGATCTTAGTGTGGGATCTTAGTGTGGGATCTTAGTGTGGGATCTTAGTGTGGGATCTTAGTATGGGATCTTAGTGTAGCATCTCAGTGTGGCATCTTAGTATGGCATGTGAAGGAAACTGGGTGTGGTGCGGGGATCTTAGCGTGGCACCTTAGATTAGATCTCAGTGTCCGCCAGGACACTATACTGCTTATCGGAGTTAGATGGCCGGTTGCCTAGAGTAGGTATTTAGTATGTATTTATATCAATTCGTGCTGTTCGATGCTTGGTCAATTATCGAACAACCAAGCAAGCAATATAACTAAGCAAGCAGTTTAGGAGGGCAGGAAAAGGAAATCGATAACTTGGATTGGTCTTTCGGTCCTTACTTAATCTTTTGTCACGTGCACCCTGTCCACCAATATAGTCGCCAGGTTATAACGCAGCTGCCTTACTTGTCCTTAGCTTGCTAATGTCCCCCCAAGCCTATCCCCTCAATTCCCTAGGTAATGCCATCGATAGATCTTTAACTCCAAGACGCCGTAGAGTATGCCTCTGGCGCAGGCTTCATGCTTTGGATGTAGTGCTGTGCTTCTCCCTCGATGTAATCCTGAATTATGATATAATTATACTCCGAGTGTTGAAGAAGCTGCATCTTGAGCTGATAGACCTCTTAGGTGAGTTTCTCGATGCAATGGAAGAGCTGACGGTGCTCCTGCTTCATCTCCTGTTCTTCGATCTTAAGTTTCGCGGTGTGTTCTCGCTTTCGGACGCGAAAGCGGTTGGCAGCGAGTCGGTTCCGCTCTCGGAGCTGTCTGTGAGACTGGCCTGACTGGGTTTTGTGGCTATTATTATTGTTGGGGGATTTTTATTGGCATTAATGTGATTTTTCTCTCTATACTCAGGAGTCATGTCATCGAGGCCGGAACTGCGTCTGGTGGTCTTAGAAGCAGTATGACTATTTGAAAGCTATTTTACTTTTTGACGAGGCTTCTTCCCTCTTGTTGTGCCAGCGGGCTGTGTCTGGTATTGGCATCGTGGCGATGGCTCGTCGGATGACTTCGGGGGTGTTGCTAATGAGGCGCCTAGACCCTCGGTCGGATAGGATTGGAGGAAAGAGTCGTCCTGATACTCAATTATACTGCTGGTCCAATTGAGCAGTTCATCTTCTGGAATGATGCCTTGTTACCAAATCCTCGCGTCGTCATAGTCGTGGTTGGGGAAAATTTGCCAGTCGCCAAACAACCGCTGAGACCAATCGGTAGGCAAGTTGAAGGCGTCTAGGTCCAGATCACTTCCCGCCTTTCCATTGAGGGGTTGGCCCTGAGTGGTTCCGGCGGTAGCCATGTTATGCTAAAGTGGATTCAATAATGTCTATAAGCACGGCTGAGAAGGTGCTGCCCGGAGAACTCAGGACCTTGTGCCTCGTTCTCCAGCAGAAGCGTCCACAATTCGCGTGCACCATAGGTAGATGGAAAGATTATGATAAGAAGGCCAAGAGCGACTTGGATTTGAAGAGGAGGGCCTCTCAATGGCACTAGCTCGTGAACGCTTGCGTCTTATCTCCAGCGTTGTGTTTCTGAGTGTCTTGTCCTATGACGCCATAGCTATATGACATCACATGTAATGCACACATAGTTATTAACCTCCCATTTTGCATGCTGCCCAATCATATCATTTGCTATTCCTTCCATAAAGGCTTAATCCCAGCTCAGCGATCATAAGCTTTGAATTACCCCGCACTTAGCACTTCCACCACCTACTGGAGACTTTACGATGGTGGACCCTAAACTGAAGCTTTCCCGGGAACAGACTACGTAGTAGACTTCAAAATGGAGTGCTGCATGGCCTGTGATCTGTACTTCGGAACTTTTAAGTCCCTGACGTAGCATTTTGAGAGCAAGCACTCACGCATGTACCATTCACGTGGCTAGAAGCAACTATCTATATGCCGGTGCTAAATAGCAACACATCGCCGACTCTCTATGGCGTTGACTATAGACGTCTTGGACTGTCCTTATGCCGGTGTCCGCGGGCCATACTGGTCTGGGCTATTCGCATCGAAACAAGTCATTGATCGAAGAGCTGCATAAAAATCCCGAGGCAAAATCCCCCTAAGCCATCAGGGCAGTACAGTCTCTCGCAACAACCACTGGGGGGGTCATTGATTACCGAAATTGCGTTTAGTAGAGCCCAGCAGGGTTTTGAGGCCGATACCAAACCAATGACCGTTCGGATTATGCTCGCTAATGGGCTTATTAGTAAGAGCATTTGGGAGATAGAAGACCATGGGCAATCAAACCTAGTCTGGTCACAACGATCAGAACTATAGCCCGGCTTGTTGCGAGATGGCCCCGCTAAAAGCTTGCAGGTAGGTGAAACGGTGCCAGACTCTTGATGCGATAGAAGAAGACTCTAGAGATTGATGATGTCCGCCTATAGTTCACATATCTTTAGTGCTTCATTTTCCTTCCGGTAGAGTTCTACTTTAGAATGTAGGCATGTAGGTGCGTCCTTGCCAGGCTCCTCACCGGTCATCTTATATTAGTATGCAGAAGCGGGGTGTTTGTAGGAGTCGAGAGCCGGTCGCTGGAAGAATTTATTATCGCCCCAAGTCTGCGATTAGATATCTTGAGTAATTTGTTAAGTGACTAGGTGAAGATGACCTGTTCAAAAGTCAAATCTTAAATGACTATATAGCTAAGAGTAATATCTTCTAACATTTAGGAAAACACTCCAGCTGGCTGATACATAATCATTGATGCACGTTAAAAGTTCATTGGTTGTCAGTGTATTACGTAGTAGGAGCATTATACTTAGCGTCGTGGGAGTAATGGCAGGACATGTTCCTGGTCTAAGTCGCGTTATTGGCTATGCACAACTTTGGATGGGCTAATAGATATAACTAACATCATGACGTCATCATCTCCAGAGACTTTCTAATGAGCTATATCTCCGGATTGACGCCAAAATTAGGAATGCCGGCTATCCGAAAATGAGCATAGCGGCCGCTAGAAGCATAGCTGTTGCCAGTTATAAATGCGGGTTCAAAGTGATACGGTCGTGTTTCTATAGGGCTCTCCTATGGTCGCGTCTAATGATATCTTAGCTCACGGAAGCTAGGGGAAGAGATCACATGAGCCCCGATAAACACCGTGTGTGGAACTCCGAATTCTTCGAGCCGGCAAGCGGCGAACGTCTGCTCGACTATACATTGACGGAGAAATCTGGTATTCGAAGGGGGAGTACAATAAGTCCTAGAAATGATTGCTCCCCGCAAGAGACCACATGTCAGCGCGAATTTGGATAATTAAATCGCATAGCAAAACCTCGGGCCGAGTCCAATGCGCTTCTTACCAGTGCACGTGGTTGCTCTACATGACGGACGAGCAGGTAGGAGCTGTTCTCTGTAGCAATGACGACCACGCTAATAGACTACTTCTAGCAGTTGGGCTTGTTAGGAGTAGTCCAGGAATTGAACGCGGCTAAAAGTCGACACCAGAAGTATATTCGCAACACTATTGCAGGAAAAACAACTATATATTGGGGGTAAACAGCATAATGTAAGACAGTTCAAGGCTTTCTGCCCCAGATAATATAGGTCGGAAGATAAAGGTGGATCGATGGATCTGAGAGGTCCTTCTTGACTTTGGCGATGAGAACTTGAATCTCTGTGTCACTCCAGCCAAGAGCACGTTTAAAAAGTGCAGGCGTGTATGAGTCAATCACTTGAAGCTCCTGCACAGACTGAAATCTCCCAATTTCTTTCAATGTTGGATCTTTAGGCCACGCGCCAATAGGAATCTATATCCGGTTATTGATATTTCAACATAGACCGAGACCTAATTTATATAGGATCAAATCGAGAGTACTCACCTTGAGAATCTCTTGTTGGACATCCACAAACCCTGCCTTCTCCAATTTCTCTTTCCATCTGGTTGCAACATCCACAGGCTTACCAAATTTCGCTGTAGCTTCGACTAGAGTCTTCATCCACAGTTGGGCATTTGTAGCCTTATCAAGAGTGCCGTCATCAGACATGAATGCCGCATGAACGGACTGCAGCTCAATATAACCTCCAGGAGCCAAGTGCTCGTACGCTCGCCGGAAGAGAGCATCGTCATCGGCTATGCAGGCTTCTAGTTCCCGGGCATGAATGAAGTCAAATGGCTTATGATATAGCCATTCCGCTTCGAAATCGTCCACTTCAAAGACACAGTTAGGCGGAGTCCTATATATAGTCGTCAGTGATTTCTAGCATAAAAAGCTGGGAGCACCTGCTTACCATTTAGGTTGTATAGGGCTTAGATCAGTTCCAATCACTTCTGCGGATGGATATTCACTAGAATGCAATAATTAGAAAGAGGCTTGTAGGGCGTTGGGTAAAATAGTGTTTGTGGTGGGATCTCACTCTGCGAAGTCCATTGCCCAGATACCTGTCCCGGTCCCTAGGTCAAGCACGCGCTGGGGATTGTCGCCAATAGGGGCACGAAAGAGTGATCCTCCAAGAAGGAGGAGATAGATGTGATGGCCTAGATCCATACGTTCTTGTTCCTCTTCGTCATTTGGCTGTAAACGGCGACGTTAGCTTTATTCTAGCTATCTGTGCTCTTCGGTTTATACCACTGGATAGGCGCCTTCGCGAAATGCATGATAGCGACGTCCGTTCTACATCTTGTCAGCAGCTGACGTACCTAGCAGTATATAATCGGCGACACCAACCTCATACCTGAACCAAGCGCGCAATGGCCGATTAGAAATACAGCCGATTCGCGACAGATTGGTACATAACTCACTTATAATCTAAAATGCTCGAGTTCAGAGATGAAAGATAGCTACCCGATCCTTCGCTAGCAAGAGTCGTCAGGCAAGACTGCTTAGTGTTATGTATGCAGAGACTCACGAAGTATTGTAAGTAGAATCACTGTCGCGCGGAACATCCTAGGTAAAGTGCGTCAACATTTGCTGCACATTGACCTCGTCCAGAGTGATTCCTCACATCCACCTGCACTGGGTTCTCGGCGAGTGCGGCGAGGGCGGCGAGAGCCTGCGGATCTTGGATCTGCTCTTCCTGTCGCTCCTCCTGCCGATCCTCCTGTGTCGTTTCTGCAGCCATTTTCCGCCCGGGTAACTGTTGAAAGGAACAGCAAAAACATAATTAAAGGGACCCCGCTAATATGCGACATATCTCCTATTTATCTGCAGCCCCCTGCCATTAGGTCATGCTAATCCAACGTTCGGAAGCACCAGTGGGCTGCATATCCGGATTATGTTCGAGACTATAATTGGCTATGATTACCCTACATCTGTACTAGGGCATCCACGCCATCCAATGAATACGTGTCATGGGCCAATGGGAATGAAAGCCGGCAGCCGGCAGGGTGCTCAGCCACGCCCATGCTCCGGATGAGCATCAATAGTGGTGTTGTGATATCCTCATGGATTCCAAGAATGAAGGGCCTAAAAGGGTCGTGCACCATCGTAAGGTTTCCATATCGTCCCGAGAATCAACCTGACAAAACACTAGCTTTATCTACAAGTAACGAAGAGTCATCAAGGCCTATGTCCACGTCTTCCCCGGGAAGAAGCTCATTCTGAGAACAGTGGAGACGATGCAGGCGCGGTAAAGGGTGTCGACCACTGGGCTGGCAAGTTAGGCTCGATAGGCTGATCCGATGTGGTAGCAAGTTACGGAGGCATAACGCGGAAGCTGCCCGGCCTTACCCTAGCAAGCCGACAGGGGTAGAGAGAACGGGAGTCGCCGGGGACGGCTGGGATACGGGCGCTCGGGCCAAGCCGAGCGATCTCATTGGCTTATTGCCTAGGAAGAGAATTAATCAACAGATCAATAGCGATTGCAAGGGATTGTGGTCAACGAGTACCGATTGATAGTATACGTTAAGTTCTGAATACAAGACGTAGCGCAAAAGAGAATAAAAGAAGGACAAGATCGTTCTGCCCCTGGCTCAGGGGAAATACAGTATCACGTGATGACGCACGTGATACCCTTTACGGACCGGGCCAGGGTGGACCAGTCTGAGGAATTCAACATTCTAGTACAGGCGGCACACCAGTAGGTGTAGACCAGTACGGAGAATCCAGAGTATCAGTACGCATAGCGGACTAATAGGGGCGGACCGTTACAAAAACCTGAGCGGACTAGTCCGGATTTACGTACCGTTCTCATTTAGACGATGTACCGGTACCGGAGAGTTGGCCAGTCTAAGCATACCAGGACAAGGACCGTAGCAGTACAACCTGAACGGTACTGTAAGCGTCCCGCTCCAGGTAGCCCGAGAGACCACTCTCATCCGACCAGTCCTCTACAGGCCCGGTATGGGGGAAAAGCTTGACCGGTACACAAGGGTAATGGTACAGATGAACAAGTACGGGCGTCCCGAGGGGTGACACAGTCAATTCTCTCCTCACTTGTCAGTGTTTCATCTTCTGTGGTCACCGACCTCTACAGCACAGATAAGAAAAGAAAATATATTTAGATTCTCGCAATAGTCTTCTAGATGTCTATCTCTTGAAATCGTCTTTGCTCCGGGCGAGAAAGCAAAACACAAATACCCACGTTTAAACAACCTGAGTGAATCATTCCCTACTCGATACAACACCTTTTCTAAAAATAGCACGGCGACCGTCCAGCACTGATGGAGGAGCAGTTTGCAGTTTTGGTGGGAGGCATGAGGTGGCCATCTTCCTGGTCGGCTTGAACGCCGTTAACGAGTGTCTTTACACTTGCCTAGTTCCTCCCTAGTGGTCTGTTCAATCCTAAGTGGAAAATGGGGTGGGACCCTGAGCATTATCTTGGGTATCATTATGGACAGGTTGGATATCTCTTCCCTCGAACCTGGGTGGCATTTGCGTATCAAGCTGGTGAGGTCATCAATACAATCATTCGTGACTTTCAAGATGCTATTGTAGCAGTGAGGGGGGGTGAAGGAAGACGGTATGCAAGAAGGTATTTAAAACGTAATTGGTGAAAAGTACCTGGCGTTGGAAACGCACTTGGTGTCGAAAACATAACCTGGTGTTGAAAACATAACATGAGGTCGAAAACATAACCTGGTGTTGAAAACGTACCTGGTGTTGGAAACGCACTTGGTGTTGAAAACATAACTTTGCTATTGAAAACATAACTTGGTATTGAAAACATAACTGATATCGAAACCGTGCCTGGTGTTAGTGTACTTAGTCTTGGGAACATAAACTAGTGTAGAAAACGTATCTGGTATTGGAAACATGGTTGGTGTTAGAAACGCACTTGGAGTTGAAAACGTACCTGCCGTTGGAAACGTACTTGGTGTTGAGAACGTGCCTGCCGTTGGAAACGCACTTGGTGTTGATAAAATAATTTTGCTGTTGAAAACGTACCTCGTGTCGAAAATGCAATTGGTGTTGAAATGTAATTAGTGTTGGGAATAACTGGTATTACGACATAATTGGTGTTAGAACGTACTTAGTATCAAAAACATGCTCGGTGTTGAAAACATACATGGTCTCGAAAACGTAACTGGCGTTGGAAATGTACTTTGTTGTCACGAACCCACGTGACTACGTGTCAAGATCCCTTGACACGCGTAAAAGGTATCACGGGCGCCAGCACGTGATACTGGATATTTACCTGAGCCAGAGGTAGAACGATCTTGTCTTTCTTTTTGTTCTCTTTGCGCTACATCTTATATCTAGGACTTAGCCTATACCATCAATCGATCTTCATTGACCTTGATCCCTCACATTTGTGTTGAAAACGTACCGACTCCGTCTCTGGTTCGAGCTTGCCAGTTACAGTACCCTAGAATGCTAGATTCCTGTTCCCGAATTGAGTCCGAGGAACCCCCAGAGTAGCCAGAAGTAGAAATCGCACCTTCTCACTCTCCGCGCTTATCGAATAAGCCAACCGGGTAAGGCGGCTCCTTTCGCAATAGGCTCACTAATCACATTTCTTGACACCTGTTTTCAATTCTGCTTCTATTTTTAGTTGCGACTGCAACCAATCTAAATCAATCATTCCTGTTTCACTACCCTCTGAAACCGGCAAAGTGCCTCGAACGACACCGGCAAATACTTTAGTCTTGTGTACACCGGCGCGCGGCCTGCCGAGTTTGCGGATGGTTGCTGAACGCACCACGCCACAAAGCTTTCTTCTAGACATAGCACTTTAGCTATCTAGGATGAGAACAGCGTTCTCTCGAAGTCCGCTCAACCCCTAGAACTAATCATTTGAAAGACCATCGGAAACGGTCGTCAACTCCTTCATCAATAGGTGATGCTCAAGGCTCCCCGCCAAACTGCACCGATGCCGAATCAGGATCAGATAAAGCTAGGTCTAAATCCACCGCAACCTTGGAATTTATCTCGCGTGAAACATGACCGAGGTCCCTTCTGCGCAGCTCAGTGCGGATCTGACGGGCCATGCCAGGCGTCAACTTGTCGTAGCGCAATGACATGGACAGGAGACCATCGGTTATCGCCTCCGCGACGGGATAGGAGGGCCGAAGTCGTTCGTAACCGCATAAACAGACCAGAAAATAGAAAAGCCAGTCATCGCGGCCTTCTTCTTGCAATACTGCGTTGGCCACATACAGCAGTGCCGTGTGCAAAAGCATAGTGTACGCCGAGGACCTGTGCTTTAGACGGTAGAAGATAACCAGGTGCTTGAGTTGTTCAACAGAGGCAGCATAGACAGCGGCAGGTGTACCTTCATGGGACGCGAAGGTCTTAAGACGGTTGTCTCGAGAGGAGGTGCGAACGATGCAAGGCCGGAAAATATCCAGAATCGCTGAGTGGAACCACATACTGGTCAAGAGTGGTTAACATTTGACCACGATGCTAGTGCACGGACACTGACAAAGCAATGCGCGTCCCCATAGACACTGGCTTACTGGAAAATAATGACATGATGGGGATTTTAGTCGCCCCTATGGAAAGAAGCAGGCAGACTGTCACCCAAGGCAAGCAACTCGCGAAACTTGAACTCTGTAAATTGAAGTAGTACACGGTCTTGCATTGAGGGTATCTTCTCGTTATAATATAACGAGGCGATGTCGTTGATGATAAGCCAAAACTTGCAGAGGAAGCGGAACGTTTCTCTCATATACTTAGGCAAGTTTAGGGCGGCATTTCGTTCACTCTGGGTAGCCTTAATCGCTTTAGCATACTGACTTCCCCGGCGATTTCCAAAGTCGACCTCTTCTCCGGTACTAGGGATAGGTAACACCGGGGAGAGGTGAGGAAACTTGACTCCCAGCTGTCGATAGAAGACGGAGAGAAGACAGGAAATCTAGCGGAGTAGGCAATGATCCGATTGCGGAGTATCAACATACGTGATGGAGTTAAAAACCCCCCATGCTGTGTAGCACGCTGCTTGCACCTCATCAGGGCCCATCTGGCTGAACTTGGCATTTGCAAAATCAGGCTCAACGCCGAAGAGCCCCATCCGAGCCCCCATGGCGGTCGCTTCGGATAGGTAATCTGTCACGACGCCATCCGAGCCCCGGCCAATATAACCGAGGCTTAGAAATACAGCGGCAACAAGTTTGAGCATGGAGTCAGATTTCGATTCGGCCGCATACCGCACGATAGCTTCATGGCAAAACTGGTCGACAAGGTCGTTAGCTCCGTAGTCTATCGAGCTATACATCTGCTAGTATACCGTTAGCTAGTGGACTTCAAAGCTGAGACAAAATTGAGATTCTGGCAACGCACACATGCCCATTGCATCAAGGCGCTAACCAATAACGGGGAACAATGCCCTTCTTTATAGCCCACTAGATCAGAGATGAACAGGTCCGGGGAGAAGAGGGCTAGGAGAGGATGGTCGGTCTGTAGGTACAACGAGATGACTCGAGCGGCAAGATTGTCAGAAATCTTGACCTCAGTCCAGAACTTTATACGAAGGCCGCTGGGGCGATCGTCGCAAAGGCATGAGGGTTTTCTCCCTTGCCCGTCAGATTGACGCGGAGACGAGGAGTCCGAGAGTAATGAAAGGGAAGAGCCGGAGGACCCAGAATTGGTACTGCTGCTAAACTTCAAACTCGGCGGCACATAAGGGATCATCCCCGATCTGTCAAGATTATGTCAGCGCAAACGGGTCACAAAGCCTTGGGAAATCCCTTCAATGCTCCCCGTTTCTAGGGGCGTCCACCGCGTCCACCACTTAGCTGAGCCAGACCGCTGATAAGATGATTGATGTTCGCTTCGTCATCGGCGATTTCGATGCGTTTAAGCTCTGGGTATGCGAAGTGATGGTGAGCGGATAATTCAAGTTCAAAGGTTGCACCATTTGATATTGATTGGGCGACTGTAATATCAGAAGGTCGTTGCTTGCCCTCCATACCTCCTCTTAACATAGATAGTATATGTATAGCATCTGTCGCATTTCGCAGTGCCTCCAGAGCTCGAAGTGCCTCCAGTTTCAGCATCTTATTGAGGAAACGGATGATTTCGATGACGGCACCATTTGTTTCGCTCCATGTTGCCCGTCGTTCTTGGTATACGCATATTTCGTCCCGGACCAAGCAGTGTTCGCAAGTCGGACGCTGCCCGTCACACTTGGAGGTAATCGTAAGTAGGTAGATAAGGATCAAAAAGCCGAGCATGGAGATTTGGAGTCAAAAATTGAATTGAACGAACCCGTCTTTTCTTGTGGCGGCAAGGATCGCATGCCACCCGAACGCCAACTCGTCGTCGTTTGCTGAGCGGGGTGGAGGAAGCCGCTTGATTGTCGGAGTAAGTCGACGTAGTGTTTGGCTGAATGGCAACGAGTCGTTTGCTAGTGCCCATATTAACGGTCTGCAGCCTCAAGACGGTGAGAAATGACCGAAGATTCTTCCTGGTAGCGTAATGGATAGAAGTTATCCAGGAGTGTTGGGGAATTGTATGGTTCAGGAACGAAGGAGAAACGAGAGCTGTTTCGTACTCGGATAACTGACATTATTCTGACGGGAGCCCATGCCGCATTGGTTAAACTGCGGGGAGTTGGTGGGCGGTGGCCTCCGAGCACTGTCTCTTTTCTCCTCTCCTACATCTGTAGTTTGCTATGCCCTTGATTCCTTGCTGCACTCTCTGGAATGACCTGCAGATGCGGTTCGTCTAGTTTGCTAGCGAACGTAGAAAATAGGGAACCAAGCCGCTCCTTACCAAGCCACTTCGGCATCTCTCATTTTAGACTCTTGTGGTTGTGAAAGATGCGATGCATGAGTCACTATATGTCTCCACTGAATAGCTGCAAGATTTGTCGATGTCTTCGAGCACACCCCGTGGGCGACATTTCGTAAGCCACGTTTTGTCCCCGTTAGCGACAGTTCCTAACCTAGGGTTTATCCTTATTAGTGATATTTCCCAAGCCAGGTTTTGTCGATGTTCACGAGTAGACCCCGTTCGCGACATTTCCCAAGCTAGGTTTTGTACCTATTAACGACATTTCCCAAGCCAGGTTTTGTCCCTACTAGCGGTAATTCCCAAGCCACGTTTTGTCGCTATTAGCGATATTTCTCAAGCCAGGTTTTGTCCCCATCAGCGATATTTTCTATGCTAAGTTTTATCGATATCCTCGAGCAGACCCCGTCAGCGACATTTCCCAGCCGGGTTTCATCGATGCCCTCGAGTAGACCTCGCCAGCGATATTCCCCGAGCCAAGTTCCGTCGATAGTTTCGACTAGTCGCTTCTCTATTTTTTAAACTAGGGTTCAAAACAGGACCTACCCCATTTTGGCCGACGACGAGCGGGTTCAGTTTTGGGCCCCCTGTTAGACCATGTCGCATTCGCTAGGTCCCAGAGAGATGAAGCTGAAAGACTCTTGATTTTCTATCTAATTGAAGGTAACAAGGTCGGGTTTAAATGTGCATTCAATCGGTCCGAGGGAGCCAATTTGCATGCCAATTCACATACCATGTAGCAGACCGGCGTTCCAATGCTCTTTCCTGTGACAGACCACAGAGGTAGACAGCGAAAAATGACGTCGCGCATACCAACGAGGAGGTCCGCGAGCAAGAAACTGTGCAGCCTAGTGGCAGTTTTCGGCTCCCTGGTCGCGTGGAAATTGATCTGAAACCTCTTCTTTGACCATCAACCCAAGCAGTCTATAGCGGTCCGCCTTGTGCGACTCTATTTCATGAGTAAATGATCCCTTTTCATTGGCTGAGTCTTCCCCATTATGACGTCAGGGTCCCCCCATTCATCTTAGGTGCGACCAGATCTTTTCTTGCTTAACAGGAATGAGAATGCTCGCCATTATCGTACATAATAAAAATTCTGTAGTATATTGCCTATCCTTTGATAACCTTCTTAGCAAGCCTCTCAAGTCTATGGACCTATCTTTCCCTGCATGGTACGGGTACTGTTCGACAGTAAGGGAAGCATCAAACAGCCCCAGTTATCTCAGAATGGATGTGAGAGATCAGCCAATCATGTCGATTTCTGCGGCTGTGACATGTTCGAGAAATTACCGGCGGAGGCGGGAGATAGCAGACCTATAGAGGGTAAGAAATAAAGTAAGCAGATCTGCTTAAGCAGTATTCTTTATGTGCAGAGATGCTTGTGATGCAATCTACGCAGAGAAACCTGCCTAGGATATAATCTTCATAGGCAGTTTTGCTTAATATTGAATGGCGCAAGCTGATTATTACACCGATACACATAACAATGCTAACACACACCTTAGAAGATAACTTTAAGTCCATAGTTATATATACTATAGAGAAAACTTGATATAAATAGGGAAGAAGAAGAAAATATTGGATTATTAAGCATGCTAGGATGCCCCCCCACCGGCAGCCAAGATAATCTCTAGTGTCAGACGTACGAGCGACTGGAGGAGAGTGAGGAGATAGACATGTGGTAGATCGTAGGGACTTCACTGCTAGATAGTAGGAAGGCCACAGTTAGGGTCCTGAATTGACTGTATTAATCTCTGTCCTTCCTAAAATCTGTAAAGGACATCCTTATTATAGCCGCGACCTCGCCAGTAGCTCGCCACGTGACCATTCTGGGCGTGCGCCCCTGACATCTAGAATCATTTTAAGAAACTTTACCTAGACCTAGCTTCCAATAGCGAGCTCGTTTACTTTGCCTAGCTTGCTTACTTTGCCTAGCTTGTTTACTAAACCAAGACTTATTATAAGACTTCCACTTAATGAATCACCACTGCATAATAGAGTTTACCCTAAGTATTCGGCGTCTCTCAATCTCCAATTAGTTTACCCCCAAGACTCTTGCCCTTGAGCATTCTCTGAAGTGTGGTATCAGAAAACCCTCCGATGATCTGCACTGCCCCGTCACCAGCCGTTGCCTGTTTCACCTCTAAGATGTCTCCAATCGTGGAATAGTTATCATTCGGCCTTTTTTCCCTACTTTGATATCCCCTGGAATATGTAATGTTTCTGGGCCTCATTTGGTGGTTATTATGAATAATAGGGTTTTGTTTTGTGTGATAAAGCTGGCTAGACGGTCTCTGAGTTTCAAATCTGACTTGAGTCCTGGAGGCTTGAGATGACGATGAAGATACGTACAACCCATTCTCGACATCCTCTGTATAAGCATATAACTGCGAAAGCGTCTGATTGAGGCTCTGGCCGCACTCTTGCAGCGCCGAGGAGGTCATAAGGTGGGCCTGCCCAAGGCCTCCTATTGTCGAAGGTGTCCTGTCCCGTAGCAGCTGAAGTTGTGCTTCATTTACGCGACATAACACTTCAACACAAATCTGGAGGCATTTTTCCGTTCGATCTCGATCGTATTGCTGTGCGGGCCCCTCTGTTAGGGTAGATGAAGTTGAGGCGATGCTGAGAGGCGTCGGAGGATCAAACTCGGTGTCTATCTGGCTGATGTGGTCTTTAAATTCTTCATCTTCGTATCTCATTTTGTCTGTCTGGGTTGCGGAGCGGTCTTGGTAATAGGTAAACTAAAGGATAGTGTTCAATAAAGTGCTAGGTCTCCCGGCTTTTATATAGATCGAGTTACGATATCTTGGGATGTGATGCGAGCCGCTTGGAAGGTGTTTTCAAGGTCACTGTAGCATTTCTATTGGCGGCAGGTAATCACAAGCAAACTATGATTCATGACGAGTAGGTCCCACCACAAGAGGGTGTGCTCCGTAAAGTCATCCGCCGTTTTTCTTTCGCCTTCCTTCGTCACCCTCGATCTCGTAAAATGATGATGAATCTACTAGTAGCACTGCCTGGTTGGCACATCTCATAATGGAGGTGGCGCTTGCTACTAGTAGCGACATCTACTAGTAGTGACATCTATCAGTAGCACCTTTCTTCCACAGACGTCTGCTACTAGTAGCAGGCCCCACCTCAGTCTTTCTACTTCCTTTACTTCCTTTACTTCCTTGAGGGCGCTACTAGTAGAGCTCTACCTTATTATTATCATAAGGTGCTTGTGCAGAAGGGTGCTACTAGTAGATCCCCCTTCATTCCACCTCTTATTATGACAGGGGACCGGTCCCCTACGGGGTCCGCCAATGCCTTTTCGGAACGAGTTGAGAGCTTGAGAAGTTGAGGCACTTAGGACTGGTTCTATGGGCGATGGGGAGACTTGTGGCGGGTGACTACAGGGGCTGGCGGCTGCGTGTGGCGATCCTTTCTTTTTTTGGCCTTTTTGCGGTTCGATCCCAAAGCCACAATTTATATAGGCCACAATCGATCCCCGAGCCACAATAGTGGAGCCACACGACTCTTTCCTCCAGGCATCAGGCGGGCCCGTTCTCATGATCACAACGTTGTTCAACCCATATCCCATTTCAAGCCAGTATTCCACTGCTTTCACTAGAAATGCTTTCTATCAGCTACGTGCACGATATTGAACGCCAGGCCGGCCTCGGTGTCCGGACTTTTTCACAGGTCGCTGAAATATGCTAGACTTTCGAGATCGAGCGGGGCAAGGTTGCTTCCTCTGCCTAGAGAGTCATAGACATGGACAGTACGCTGTTCTTGTGCCGTGTCTTCGACCAGCGAAGGCCCGCCGGGTGATAGGGCATTCTAGGATTTTCTCTAACAATCCGAAACCAATCTACAAGAAGATAATGCCTTGGGACAGTGCCTGCAAGTCAGATAACGATATCTATCGGAGATTGGTAGACACATGCTACCAGCATCTGGGCTAGTGGAAAAGATGGCTGCCTTACTACGGAATCATTGAAGTGCTAGAAGTTGACATAAGGGTAGACACATCATGTGAGTAGACAGACCTGACGTTGAAAATACAGTTTCAATTTGCCGGTGTTGTCGAATCGGATGGGCGCTATCCTATCCAGATGGATCCAGTTAAGCCCGACAATGTCTCAGAGGAGTGCGAGAAGATTATAGCAAGGCACCCAACCGGTCCATACTTTGATATTAACGATGTATGCTTTGACTATTATCATCACAGTGACCAATGCCTCATTGGTATGGAAGAGTGGTCCCAACCATGTATCAGGGTTGACGCAGAGAAAGCGGAACAGCGCCGCAACCAGCTTCTATCCTATTGCTCCTAAAGGACTATGCTCGGGACCCGGCGAGAGCCAATGGTCTGCATACATTGGAAGGTTTGGCGCAAGAGAGTTGCATCTACGACACAAAGTATTTATAGCGTCTTCTCTTTCTATCTCTCCCCCCTCTCATTATAGAAACGATCATATTCTGACCTAGTTAGGGGCCCGAACCAAGTCGCGCTACCTCTTCCGCATCAAATATTCCGGGGAACAGTTCGGATGAGAGGCCTACACTTCGTGCTAGGATTGCAGACAGATCGAATGAGCATAGAATTGCGATTCAGAATCTCATATGCTTGGTTTGGGGTTGCCGCAATTTGGCTTGGCCTAGTCCTCGGGGGGGTGGGAGGTGGGAATTGGGGAATTGCTCTTGCATTCGCGCAAGTTTTTGCAGCGTCTATTTCCATCGTCATTGCCCATATGCGACAATAGTTTAGTTTTAAAGCAGCTGCTAGTCATAGAGCAGGTCAACGTTGTCGATTCGAAGGATGCGTCTGGCTAGATGTTATTAAGCTGGGCCGATGTATGAGACTATCGTGAAGGTTCTAGTCCTAGTTATAATACTATCTTGTCATATCTTAGATATGGATGTCTCATTGATGGCAAGATCCGGCAGGCTCGTTCTGAAAGGCATTGGCGGACCTGCAGGGACCGGTTTCCTGTTACAGGAGACCCAATTGCGAAGAAAAGGCTCGTTTGGCAATGTAATCGCGCAGGGCAAGACACATCGTGAGACTGATAGTCAAACACATCGTGAGGTAACTACTAGCCCCTTGAGACTCAAGGAGTCAGAGTATTGAATCAGAAGGATCAAATGGATCAGGAACACTCATCTTCCGAAATTCCTCCTGATGATCAGGTGACCAGCTTTGGCCCTCGGCTCATACGAAGTCTCTCTCCCGAAGTTCCTCCTAGAAACCAGGCGACCAGCTTTTTTCGTACGAAGTTTCTCTCCCGAAGGTCCTGGAAACCAGGTCGGTGATCGGCATTTATTTTGGGCCTCGTGCGAGGAATATCGCTAGAAAGTCAGATTGGGATCAAGCTTGGCTCACATAGCTAATTTTAGGAGATTAGTGAGAGGAACCGAGGCTTACTCACCTGATTTAATTTGGGGGACTTGTGCAAGGAGCAAGTTCACTATTACATTTACGAGAATTATTATGCAGGGATAATTTCTTGGATCCCCAATACAATGACAATGCTCGTCCCTATAGGAGGCACAATATTATTCTATTCAGACATATTCTTAATTATAGTTCAAGTATATGAAAGATGAGCATGAGAAGTGACATTATCCTATCCCAATTATGCTTATAATTATATCTTTGCTATGCTACTCCTATGTCCTTAAAGTACCCCAATTAAACGCTGCTAATCTAAACTATCCTGATCTTGTTATCTCTAAGTTTTTATTGTAGCATTATGTCCTCTTGAATCTATATTTATGAAAATGGAATGCGTTTAGACTATTCGTTCATATCTTAACTTAAAATAGAAGGAGATTCAAAGGCTACATAATTGGTTAAATGAGTTTAGATTGCGAACAACCTGAACTAAAAATAGGAACAGAATAAAAACGGACATCAAGAAGTGGAGAACTCTCCTGTAAGTGCCACTGGTGGTCCTGTCCACTGTCCACTGGTGTTCCTGTTCAGTGGTGTTCCCACGTGTTCCCGCCCAGGTTCCCGTGACCACTAGTGGCGCCTAGTTAGATTCCCTGTCCACTGCTGACGCCTATCAGCGTTCTTGTCCATTGGTGGTTCCTGCCTGTGATCACGTGCTGCGGGTCAAAGTTGATCCTCTCTGGTGTTTATCGCCAGACAAGTGGTGGGCTGGCGGGGGTAATTTCTCGGGGTGTGCCTCTTCATTCACGCACTGTCGAGCGACCTTGCTATGGGGCATTTTGCGACCGCAGAGACCCGCATTATCAGAGGTACCGCACCCTCGTGAGCGACGCGATCGCATGGGACTCTATCACACAAGCGCAAATGGCCATAAGACTACACTCTAAGCACACCCTTTTTACAAGGGGCAAGCCACACATCGCAGCACAAGCTGACAATTGGGAATGATTGGATGTGCAGGCGCTGCAGCCCACGCAACCCCGCGCTTAGGTTCAACCCTCCTCCAGCTGAACCAGCACCAGCCCTTGCTAGACTCTCGTTTATCACAAATCCAGCTGCAAGCTTCCACAGGGACACTCGTTGATGTGTGCTGGCCATCGACAGCTAGTCACAGCACAAAGACTAAGCGACAAAAAAGCACATTATTCCCATCTATTGGAGGCTAGGCATAACCGACCGGCATATATCTGCTTCAAACGCATGAGCCCGCTCGCAGCCTCGTCTGGATACTCGTGGTACGCTGCGACTTGTTCACCTCTCTTCAGGGTGATGGCTGACAAAACGCAGACCTTTGCGAATCTTGACATGACCTTGGTTGCACCAGGATTAGCGACGATCGAGACGACGCTGCATCGACGATGAATCACGCCGGACGTGTGCACGCAGCAGGGCAGTCGAGAGTGCACATCGGGGACATACACAACTATTCGCCACTCCCGAACAATGCGTCATCCGACTCTCATGTCGAGAGGCGTAACCAGAACCACCACAACGAGAACGACTGGAAATGTCTCCAAGATCTATGCATTGTCAACCCCGAAGCCCACAAGGTGAACATCGAGAAGACAAAAGGCGGCCTGCTCAAGGATTCTTACTACTGGATTCTCAACCACGACGATTTTCGGCGATTCCGGAATAATCCAGAGAGCCGATTACTGTGGATCAAAGGCGACCCAGGAAAGGGGAAGACGATGCTTCTATGTGGTATCATTGACCAACTCAAGCAGGAGACGTCTCAGGTTTTGTCGTATTACTTCTGTCAAGCCACTCAGGGCGAGCTCAGGAGTGCGGTATCAGTGCTCCGTGGCCTCTTGTGGCTTCTCTGTAAGAAGCAGCGGCAGCTGACTTCGTTCGTCCGGTCTGAGTACGATACCCATGGCAAGAAGCTCTTTGAGGACGGCGTTGCATTCGTGTCTCTAGAAAGGATCTTTCTCAACATGCTCGAGGATCCCTGCTTGCAAGAGGCTGTCTTCGTTGTTGATGCTCTAGATGAGTGCTCAGATGATAGCAGGGAAGATCTCATTGATTTCATTCTCGAGGCGTCTCGTCTCTCCTCTTCCAAGTGGATCGTGTCTAGTCGCAACTGGCCCTCCATTGAGGTACAATTTCAACACTCCGAGAACATCAGGGTACCGCTCGAGTTGAACAAGGATTCTATATCTCAAGCGGTGAGGATGTTTATCGAGTACAAGGTTGAACAGCTGGCACGACAAAAGGAATACAAGCTAGAAATAAAGGACGATGTGCTCGAAAAGCTGCTACTCAAGGCCAACGACACCTTTCTCTGGGTGGCCTTAGTGTGCAAAGAGTTGGCACGTCCCGAGGTCAAAGCCCGGAACACCATTGCCAAACTGGATTCTATACCCGGAGGACTTGGCGAACTCTACCGGCGCATGCTGAAGCAAGTTTTTGTATCGTGCGATGGAGATATATGCCGGCAAATTCTTGCTACGGCCTGTATCACATGTCGCCCCGTTTCATTGGACGAACTGCGGACTCTCGTGACAGAGACCAAGGACTTCAGTGACAAGGAGTTGAGAGAGATTATTGGAGAGTGTGGTTCATTTCTGACTCTCCAAGAGGGCATTGTCTATTTTGTACATCAATCGGCCCAGGATTTCCTTACTGGCAGAGCCAAGAGCGATATCTTCCCTTCCGGCATCCAAGACCAGCACCGTCTTATATTCCAACGATCATTGGACGCTTTGATGACACTTACACGCGATATGTATAATCTGGAATTCCCGGGAGTACTTATTTCCGAGATTTCGTGCCCGAAGCCTGATCCGTTATCTCATCTCAGATATTCCTGCCTGCACTGGGTGGACCACCTTGAAGTGATCAAAGGAAACAGGAATCAATCGGACGATGAGGCCATTGCCAGGTTTATCAGCAAGAGGTTCCTGTTCTGGCTGGAGGCTCTCAGTCTACAGAGCAAGATGTCGCAAGGAGTAAAAGCAGTACAGAAGCTCAAGAAGATCATAGTAAGTCCACCGAATAATACTTAGAGGGATAGTTTTAACACCTCAACAGACGAATACAGCGGTTCTAGACCTAGATAGTCTTGTGGAAGATGCGCGACGATATGTGCTTTCTTACAGAGGTATGATTGAGATTGCGCCGCTACAAGCTTACGCATCAGCACTCGTATTCAGCCCTGAGCACAGCCGGATTAGAGAGCTCTTCAAGGAGGAAGAGCCGGATTGGATCATATCGAAGCCGAGAATGGAAGCGAACTGGGACGCCTGCCTACAGACACTCGAGGGCCACGATGATCCGGTCAGGTCGGTTATCTTCTCAGCAGACGGCCAGCGGCTCGCATCGGGCTCGGATGATAGCACGATCAAGATCTGGGAGGCTAGTTCGGGCGCTTGCCTAAAGACACTCGAGGGCCACGATGATCCGGTCAGGTCGGTT
>JAMAKE010000112.1:0-58849 GCA_023628695.1 Nectriaceae sp. PG4201 | reverse complement strand
AGCCACTTATGGCTTTTAATGAAAAGTGGGTTTTGCCGTGCGGTTAGCGATATCTTGCCGTGCGATTAGGAGGACTCTTAATAAATAAGATTATAATTAGGGGGAAAAATAAGTATATAGAATTAGATTAAATTCTCTAAGGTATAAAAGTAAAATCTCCTGAAGTAGGAAATACCCTCAGAAAGCAGCCGAGTCATCGACTGCCCCTGACACACCATTCCCTTCTTAGCTTCACCTCCATATGGGCTTCACACTTAAAAGCCCGAGATACATGAACATCTGGAGTATAGACTGAAAGAAGACAGTAATTTGTTCTGAAAAAAAAACATGGCACTCAGTCCTCCACCACTGGTAATTTATGTCTTGCCAGTCAATCAACAGATCACTTTTTGAGGAATGTCTGTAGGGTAGGCTCTGGAGTACAGATCTTAGCGTGCAGCTTGTGGGGAAGTCCATGTGGTCTAGAATCTAATGTCTTGATTCCAGCTGGCCACAAAGTTGCTGGATCGAAGCTTTTACCTAGCCATTTGGGCACAGAGAAATCTGGGGGGGAATCATGGATTCGTGTCATTTCGATTCATCTCGATCCAAGACCCCATTTCCCTGTGACTCTGTAAGTGGTCCCGTTCAGCCTGTTCGAATTGGACCCCCATCGGGTGATCCTGTAGATCCCGATGGTGCCGAGGCAGCTTAGGTAGCTGACTTTGATCTATAGACCTAGGTTTCTTCAGCATCCGTTGTAGCTTAGCTTTATCAATGACCTTCCCATTGAGGGTTCCCATCGGGCTAGCTAGTCTTCCGGCGTTGAAGGCAGCCTTCCAAACGTCAGACCGTTCGATCAAATGATCTTGCTTACTTAGTGGCCCGGACTCGGCCTGGATCGTCATAGCTAGAAGCCCAGCTGGTGGAAGGGATACAGGGGTCAAAGGTGGTCTCTCATAGGCGCTGGGGGCTCCGGATTGATGGTCATCATCTAAGACGATGCCTCCTGCCCCTGGCTTTCCTTGATTAACTTCATTAACCCTGGGAGTCCAAGGACGTACATCAATTTCAGCTGGCTGATCAGACCAATCTGTTGATAGAGTCATCCTTGTATCCGCTTCCTGATACGGGCTCGGATCGTCATAGACGTCTTCATCCTCATACAGACCTTCCCTATTTCTTAGGGCTAGGTCACCGACAGGTTGATCTTCAAGTACTAGATCCGGCTGAGTCTCTTCCACTTGGTTGAGTAGTTGATCTAGGTCATCCTTCGAGAATCACCGGCAATGACCTTAGCCCCATTCAGCCTACGTGGGTCCCTCCTAATGTCAAATTTATCGTCGACGATATCGAGGCGAATTGGGCGGAGCCAGTACAGTACGACTATATCCACTGCCGATATATGGCAGGCTCCATCAAAGACTGGCCGCGTCTAGTCGGCCAGATCTACGATTACCTTAAACCTGGGGGCTGGGTCGAGTTTCAGGAATCTCCCAACACCCCTTACTCTGAGGACGGCTCTCTGGCGTCAGACAATACAATCGTTCAGCTGATGAGCAACCTCATGGATGCCTGCGATAAAATTGGCCGTACACTGGACCCCGCGCCATCATTGAAGCCATGGGCCAAAGGAACTGGCTTTGCTCGCGTCGAGGAGCGACGCTTTAAGCTTCCGGTCGGCAGCTGGCCTAGAGATACACGACTGAAGGAGATCGGGACTCTACTGAGCTTCAACTTTTTCGAGGGCGTGGAAGCCTTCACTAGTGTGCTATTCACGGACTATTCACGGATGTCTTGGGTTGGTCGCGAGAGGAAGTGGGGGTGTTCAATGTCGGTGTTCGGGCGGCGTCGCGTCGTAAAGATGTCCACCCTATATTCGATTTCCTTGTTGTAACTGGACAGAAGCCAGAATAGGGCGAGTTTCTGCACCTCATATACACTGCAGGGATCGATGTACCCCGTTATTGCTCAGCTTTGCACCGTGTTGTTTATCGACAAGATCGGTCGTCGCTGGCCGCTCATCATTGGCAACACCATCAACTGTGTCTGTTTCATCTGCTATACAAAAATAGATTTTGCAGGGTTCGGATCACGCCAAACGATAACCAACGAGCACTTCAGCGGGCGAAAAGTGTTTGGAAATCACACATCGATGCAACTTCAACACTTCAAGACTTGGCAACGATTGTTGGGGACTGTTGCTGTGCTCAATACCACCGTAACATGGTATGGGGAAGCGGTCTAGTACAAGAATTAGCCAATTGATGGCTGAAAGAGATCCGAAACGTTTTAGGTCTTACGACTTACAGATCATATCTCAATGTTGAGACGGACTACGCGACAACTTTAGTCCCAGTCATGTTTGCCAAGCAACACGTCCTACATGGGGAAACGTTGCTTTCAAAACTACAATCAGATATTGAGCCTCTGGCCTGCAAACCTGGATCTTTGTACGAGTTTATCGACGACAAGATGCTGCGCAGGAAACAAGTGGCTGCAATCAAGGAGGAAGTCGATGAATGAGCAATTGAATCCGCAGTACCAAATACCACCTTGCAACCCAATGCGCACTGCACAGTGGCTAACTAATTAGTGCGGATGCTATGATTACCTGCCTCTGAACTCCGAAAGTGCAGATAAATGGAGGTATGAAGTCGCAGACATTGCAAAAAGCTAGTGATCTCAGGCATCTCAAAGCCCAGATTCGGCCTAATGGTGACGGGTGGCCAGTCACATTTAAATACGACGAAAACATCAACAAGTGGAAAGGATTGTTATATGGGGAAGCATACTTGCTTGTTCAAGACTGGGTCAGGCTAATCATAAAGCATCGCAAGTCACCTGTGGCTGCAACACCACCATGATCGTTCTGTAGTGACAGCGCTACGGGTGCGACGGTGTCTTCCACGACGCCATTCTCGCCGTATCATACAGCGTCTGCAATGAACCCTCCCTGAAGCTAGCTTTTGGACCGCAAAACGAGATCAGCCCGCGGGGTGGACGTGGATGTCAATTATCAGTGGCGCGATGGTTGGGTTTTTCGGCATCGTGGTGAGAAGCGGCTTAAGCAATTGTGGTGATAGAGGTTGCTCCAGCCATTCCAGAAACCTATGGGTTTACACTTCTGCTACCGATACGACGTCGACGCCTGCTGCTCATTCTAACATGCAGCTCATCCGTAGAAAATAACTCTGTCTGTTAGAGAGCCCATTCAGGGCCTATTCGGGCAAGGGCCCATTCAAGGAAGGGTCAGTTTAGGCTAGGGAGGAAGGGCAAAGTGATGCTGTACCTCCGTACAATTAATCGCAATGAACTATGCAATTACAGGTGCTCCTGGTACCTACAAAATCATGTTTAATGTTGGCAGAGTGCACTAAGTAAAATGAGATCCAGTAACGTGGTCATATAACGCCCATCATTGTGTCGTGAGCCACTCCATGGCGAGCCAAAAAGCAGATGCCTTGCCATTGAAACAGTCTTGACTTTGTTCACATAGCGTTACATGCATTTGCTTGATCCAACGTGAACTCATGAGCATGCGCGCCTGCCTATATCAATCACGGCTCGGATAGACCTTTCAACAACGCGATCAAAACCGTGCCAGGCAAAGAAGAAATATTCTCTACAATATTCTCTAAGATATTTGCCAAAGGTCTAAGTGACCACTCCATCGGCACCTTCCAACTCTTATCTAGCGAAGTTGGGGTATCATTTAAAGCTGTACTAGGACGTGGGAATAGCGTGTCTCTCGACAGTATTATATCAGTCTCTAATCAAGAACCAAGCTTCAGCACTATCATCAGCCAGCTCAGGGAAGAAAATGGAATTCTTAACTATCAAATTGAGGAACTAGTAAGGAAAGCAACCGCAGAACGCGAATAGAGATTGATTGCCGAGGAAAAGGTCTACCAATTATGCGGTGAGCAAGCCCTGCTAGAGACACAGCTTCAGCAGCAAGTAGATATATCAGCATTATTTCAAGACATAGTCATCAAGTGCGCTGCTGATTTACACTCGGCAGTATCTACCAGGATAGCAGATGACTGAAATACACGATTGAGTTGTCGCCTTGCTGCGTGCCTGCCTTCGAGTCCTTGGAGATGTGCTATTTCTGGCTGTATCGGAAACCGCGTTTTGCCGCTTTCGGATCGGCGGCAACCCCAAGGCAGCTGACTCGTAAGCCCCGACATGAGCCGCAACACCCGCCTATGAGCAAGGTTCATACATGATAATGCTTTCTTGAGGAGCGAGCTTCATATTTCACAAATTGGCTCATGACGAGGGCCTCACACTAGCTTGGAATCGAGGTCTCCGTTAATCAAGAATTTGATGTAGTTTAAACCATCTTGTATTTTGGAAAAGCAAAGCTCTGCCTACTTTACATATACTCATCTGGCTACATCACTTGTTAGCCACCCTGTAGAAGTGCTCCTTGGCTTGTTCCTTCTCCAAAGCCATCATCATCTCCACTGTCCAGTCCTCGTGGACATGGCCCTCTGGAAGGTTCTTGGACACGAAGGGCGTTCCGTTCTTGACGCTGTCAACGACTTCGTCAAGCCTGTCATAGGTGTACTGCTCAGAGTCGAAATCGTAAAGCCATAGAGGCTGGGGCATCTTGAGGAACTCAGGGTTAGAGGCGACCATTTCCCAATCCATCTGGTGCCAGCGGTGTCGCGTCTCCCATCCCATTCGTTGCGTTAAACTTGTTCGTTCGAATCTGCACAAACCCATTTAGCGGTCTTCTCACCCATTTCCAACTAATTACATTTAAATATGCCTCGATAGAGTCTCACCTTAATTTCTCAAACCCTCTGAATGCCGTGGGGATTCCGTCAATTCCCAACCTATCAACCAGGGCGCCGATGGTCGCGGCATCCTCAAATGCCTGCGCGGCTCCTTGGCCTGAGGTGGGCAGATGCGGGTGGGCTGCGTCGCCTACGAGGGTGATGCGCCCGGTGCTGGACACCCACTGGCGGATGGGATCTCGCCAGAGAAGCTTCCAGTCAATGAGCGTATCGCGCGGGATGGCTTTCATCGCGGCAACGATGACTGGATCCCAGCCCTTGGAGATTTTCAACATGTCATCCAAGTCTCCGGGGTTAGTCCAAGACTCCTCAACCTCATACGTGTCCTGCAAAGCTAATTGTTAGGAATGACACCTCAAAACCCTCTTGACGTGCAGTCATACCTTGTGGGTGCAGAAGACAACCACCTGTCTCACGGAAACTGTCACGAACAGGATAGCATGCACGTCTGTGTCGAGCCAGACGCGGAACAAGTCTTCCTTGGTCTCTGTCAGCGGCTTCGTGAGCGGGTCGTTAGCCAGAAGGTCAAGAGGGAAGCAGGTGCGGTAGACGGCAAAGCCGCTAGTGCGAGGGTGCTGCTGAATTCCAATGACATGCTTCCTCGCGAGGCTGTGAATGCCGTCGGCAGCAATGACTGCATCGGCTTCAATCCGTTCATCGCCAACGATGACGCCTGTACTGTCATCATTTTCGAAGTACTCCTTCACACGCGTTCCAAATCGGAACTGAATGCCGAGGGCGCGTGCATGCTCGAGAATAAGTCGCTGCAGCAGGCCACGGTTGGAGTACAATACGGGGAAGCCGCTGAACTCGGTAGGGAGAGGGGCATGGAGCAGCGTCTTTCCCGACTTGTCGAGTATCTTCATATCCTTTGGCTGGGCCGACTCCTTCACAGCTTGCTCCAGCATATCGCCCCACTTGGCCATGACGCGTGAAGCATTGGAGCCAACTTGGATGATGTCGCCTATGATACTATTAGCGAAATATTCTAAATAGTTGCCAGACGTGCACCATAATGCCAACCTCGAGTGGTCATGGTGCTGGAGGCTTCAATGACCTGGACCTCAAAGCCCTTTCGTGTAATCTCAATAGCGGTAGCCAGACCGGCATAGCCAGCGCCGACCACAATGATGCGGCCCTTGGGGGTACCATTGCCGCTATGGTTCTTGGTGGACATGATGAGCAAAGATAAAACGTGCGAATCTGACAGACGCGGGGTGTGTCTGCTTGGCGAACAATGGCACCCGCAAGACCTTGATGTATCACCAGGTATTATTAGTAAAGATTGAAGGGATAAGGAGGCAAAGATGGATGATGTCCGGCAGCGTCCACTTCAAGCTTCCTGGGACCCCGATTCGTAGTTGACAGGCCTCATTGGTCCGGACACCGAAACATCACGCCAGCTCGGCGTACGCGGCAAACGTTGGCATGATCCCGAAGTAGATGGAAATGGTGCTATGGCCGATCTAGCTTGAATTCCTATCGCATTCTAACATCATTTCCCACAAAGGAGGGGGCTTGAGTTGTAATTGCGAACGGTTGGGCAACATCCATATTTATACTGTGACACACGCAGCCCAGTATAAAAATATCCTGCTGGATGCCTTTTCTGACGCCCACGCGGTTGTAATATTGACATCTACAACCTGTAGCAAAATACTTGTCGTCTCTACCTACATCGCTTGCAACACACAAAACAAAACCCAACATGGCGATCGATTTCAACAAGAAGTCCGGCAAGGTGGTGTCCCCGACCAAGCTAGCACATGTCGTGTTGCGCACCAACAATTTTGACGGCATGGTCAACTACTACAAAGACTTTCTAGGGGCTGAAGTCGTTTATCAGAACGCGGCGATCGCCTTCCTGACCTACGACGAGGAGCACCATCGCATTGCCATCGCCACCTTGCCCGGAACGGCCGACAAAAACGTACAGTCATGCGGTCTCGAACATATCGCATTCAGTTTCGACTCGCTGTCTAATCTGCTGCTCGCCTATCGTCAGCGCAAAGCAAAGGGCATCGAACCCCTTTGGCCTGTAAATCACGGGCCTACAACCTCGATCTACTACCGAGACCCAGACGGGAACATGATTGAGACTCAGGTGGACAACTTTGAGACCCCGGATGACGCTACGGAGTTTATGGCATCCGAGAACTTTTCGGAGAACCCCATTGGGACCGACTTCGACCCCGAAGAGTATATCGCGCGTCTGGAGAAGGGGGCTTCTGAGAACGAACTTAAAACACGTGTTGAGATCGGACCGAGGGGTTTTCCCGACTTCTCCTAGGAGATCATATCAGTCATATCTCAGAACACGAGTCAAATATCCATGTATTGTCTAGCAGAGAATAATTAAGATGCAATGTTAAAGAATAGTCCAATCCTCTCTTGGGCGGGTCTGGTGATCAACGAACCCCGGATCTCTAGATTGGTGCGGAGTATCTAGATCGCGGAGAACCTTTCATCCAATTATAGAGCCAGAATTTCGGCCCGGAATTATCGCCCAGCATTCAAATGGGGGCCAGCATTTCGGGCCGGCTCAAACTTGCACTACCCCAAACAGCCTCCGGTCCATGGCGTCGCTTGGCGCTATTTCGATACAAATTAGTAGAAGCTAAAGTGAGCGAGTGCTCTCTTTCGTCTCAGTAAAACGCACCATCATTCGCGAGATACAGAATCCCATCTTCAGAGTAACTCATCAATGACCTTTTAACCCCTTGATAACCCTTTCAGAAATTTACATCTTAAAAAATGGCTGTCGGCGAATGGAAAGACGAGGTATGTACCCTACCTCGAGGACAATTCCTCGAGACGTGGAATGCAGGACGGTGTGCTAACCAGCAAAAGACCAACCTCACAACTGTCGAGGCCCTTCACAAAGACCTGAGCTACCCGCCAAGCAGCGTAAGCCATTGATCAATTATCTAGTTCTTGAATCTTCGTCTTCAATTCTGACAGCCTCTCTGAAGTACCATGACCCGGCTCTAGAATCGACAGAACAGGAGATCCTGCAGCACTACAAGGACTGGGCGCACTTCGCGAATTTCAAGTTCAAGGAGGACGCGGCTGGAGGGCACAAGTTCTACGATCTGGACCAGGTGCTCTATTATGATCTTATGGGAATCGTGTCGCGCGGGAGCTTTGGCCCGCACTACGACCGTATTGGACCCTATTTTGCTAATGCCCACATTGCGTACAAGGACCTCGAGGTGTACGCGACGTCCAAGACGTCAGGCTGGTCCAGCATGGTGCAGAGGTACTGGGGCACTTCGCAGGATAATGTCGACTTTGACTTTACCTTCCGCATCACGGGCATTCTGCAAAAGCGGGACGGCCAATGGCGCTTTGTTCACGAGCACGTGTCCTTCCCCGTCGACATGAAGACGAAGCAGGCCGACTTCGCATGCGGCCTGGAGGCCAGTGTGGCGCTCTACATTGGTGAAGATCGTGAGAAGGCCGAGAAGGAAGGCAAAGCGTATTGAAAATGTCTCTATAATTTATCATTAGCTCGCCAGTGTAAACTCCGAGTAAGACGAATCCACACGCTCACTAGCCACTTGATATTGTTTTCCCCAGTCATCTGGGCGCTGCGCGAGCCTTGTATGCTAACCTGTCATTCTGCTATCTGTCGCGTTTTACGTAGCTCGGGTTTGGCATAAAATGTGGAAAGAGAGAGGCGAGTATGTGTGAGGAGAGGCATCAGCCCACGTCCCCGCTACGCCCTGGCGCATTTCCCCGGATTTCCCCGGATTCCCCCGCACGAAGTAAACCCCATTAATCTGTACCAGGGACCTCGTTACGACGCCGCTCGAAAGTCATCGTAGAAGCTAGTCAAAGCTAACCCAATCTGCTAACCTAATAGGCTAGTCTTGGCCTGGGGTTTCACTCCACCGGTCAGCACAGTTGGCGCCTTGTTGAAAGGGTCCTTGAGTGGATATATGCTTGACGGGGTAGCTGAGGTCCCCCGGTCGTGCCGACTGTCGACACAACACCGTCCGCTCCAACCAGCTGCCACCTTCAATACCACACCCCCGACACTGACTGACCTGCACCTCCCACTCCGCTGCAGCCCCGTCGCCCATCGTAGGAATTCTATTCAGATTTTGCTGTTGCTCTTGTGACATCGCTCGACTTGGAAGGGCCCCCAATTCGCGATGACCTCTACTGCAGGCGGTAGTACCACAGCCAAGCGCCGTGCAATCGCTTGTCTGCACTGCCGCGAGAAAAAGGTCAAGTGTGAGTCCAGAGCATTCGAGAACCAACCCCACTAGACTTCTTCTCGCTCACAGATTACGTGCAGGCGACGGATCGCACCCTTGCGGGTATTGCGCGGTATGGTCCTCACATGAAGCTTCACTCTCGGGGTCGAATCGAGGCGTCGATACGGTGCCGTTAATTACTGACGTGCGGTTTAGGGACGTAATGTTGACTGTGTTTTCCCGTCCAAGAATCCCCGACGCAAATACAAAAGTACGTGTAGAAACACGTCCGCTGTCCTTTTCCTCCAAACGCAGCCGCTGACTGGCCACCCCCTCACGCATAGGCAGATTGCTCGCCTCATCGAGTAACACCAGTCGCTCTTTTCCAGGGCTCTCAAGCAATCACTCGTCTCAGTCACAGGAACAGATCGCTCCTGCAAATCAGGAAGAGACACAGGAAGAAGGGTTCGGAATGGCTTCAAGAGAAGATGTTCTCATGTCGACGTCTAGCAGCATGGATCGCCGCGGCCGCACCGAGTCATATGGCCCTGGCCACCGTACGCCGCAGGACCTCATGTCGACAGATCAGCAACAGGCAAAATCTGTCTCCCCAGTATCGAACATGGCATCAGAGCTTGTCTTGCCAGCAGGTATGCCGAACACCATGTCACCATCGGTCACGACGACGGGCACGGTGCTGTTCACAGACCTAAGCTCCCTGTGGGATATCAATCACGTCGAAACGCAGACTTCAGTGTCGACCAACTCCACTGGTGGCGAGAGTCACTCCAGTCTTGACTTTGACACGAGTCTCATTGAGCCCAACGTGAGTCTTCGCGCCCTTGTGGTAGAGCCTTGGCGGAATACACTAACATCTACTGGCAGATGGGCAATGAATACCACGGTATGCGTGCTTCCACGCTTAACTTGATCACAACAGCCTTTTCTGACAAATATACGGCACAGGGGCTACTTCAGTGCTGGCCATCTGCTCCCCCGCGGCTATTGACTGGGTCGCACAGAAATCCGAAAACAAGCATTATCACCATCTCAGCTCAACCATGATATCCACTATAGGAGAAGAACTCAAAATGCGAAAGCGATTTTCCACTCAGCGCGCTGCGGAGCCAGAATTCCAGATGGCATGGCGGTACTACGAAGGTAGAGTAAACTTCATCCTAGCAATCAGGCACTTCATGGTCTCATTAAACTTGTAGCCTACTGTCAACAACCAGACGCGAGACTCCCTTACTTGCACCGCCCTTCATTCGAGGCTCGCCTGCGTCAGACGTATGCGCAACAAAGCCAGCCACTCGATGACCCAGCCTGGGTGGCGCTTCGAAATATTGTTTACGCGGCGGGAAAACGACAACTACTCAACGAAGAATCGGAGAATCATAGTTTCTCATACGTGCAGGCACAGTGCTGGCCGTACTTTGAGAATGCGATGTCTGTCCACACCGAGTTGCTCTTCTCCAGAGTCACGATCATGGGTGTACAAGCTCTCATTGCAATGGTGAGACATCTCACCGTCCCTTTTTCTTTTACCATGTGACACTTGGGACACTTGTTGCTAACGAGTCGATTGTTTCCACGCACACAGGCTATGTTTGTCGAGGGTCTGGGCAGCCCTTGCCTAGAATACATGTTAACCACAAGCGCCGCACGCCTTGCGCAGTCTCAAGGTCTTCATCGCCAGCCACATAAGGGCTGCAACTTTTCAGACGCCCAAATCACACAGAGAAGCCTGCTCTTCTGGTCGATATACTGCTATGACAAGCACATATCCTTCCGTGCGGGCCGGCCTTCGGTAAGCCTTCTGTCAGCTTGCATTGTTCTTTCAAATGGTCTGGTTCTAATTGACCCGTTTGCGTCATGTCCAGGCCATCGACGACAGGGATATCACGTGTGAGATTCCACGATTCCCGCACTCAGAAGGCCTCGAAGGGATATTCCTCACAAAGACCATCCAACATGCACACCTAACTTCGGATATCACAGCTTGGATGGCCGTCTTCCGCAGCAGGAACATTCCTCTTGAGGAATCGGTACGCCAGCGCCGGAATTTGGATGCGCGCCTGTCTCGCTGGGCCGAGTCCCTTCCCCCTCCACTACACCCAGGCTCCGACTTGAAAATGCGAACCGCCGCGAAGGCGGACCTTCACCCCAACCACATCCTTTACATCAAATACTCTTACCACGGAAGTGTCATCGCCTTGAACTCAATGTTCTTCTGGCCATGGCTGGCTCCGATCATGTCTATCGGAAACCAGGCACTGTACCAGAAACAGGCCCAGGAGAGCACAGCTCTTGTCATCAGGTCAGCGCGGGCCATCATCAAACTCACGCATTACATCGATATCGACTGTTCTACGCCTGTGTGGTAGGTTCCCCAATGGACTTGTCCTTTCGTGCACCTTCTCCTATTTTCAGGCCCTTTGTCTCTAGGCGGCAAGGCCATGATAGCCAACACTGACTGACTGACTGACGAACGGGCGCAGGTTGTCCTTCTATTACCCGTTCTTGGCCTTCGCAAATCTCTTCGTCTACATCCTTCAATTTCCAACGCTTTCCACCATTCAGATGGACCTGTCCCTGCTCGACGTCATTGCTGGCTACTTTGGGCGGCTGGAACTAGCGACCGCAGCAGCCAAATCGTTTCCCTTTGTGCGCGATATGGCACAGTGTGCTCACGCCACTGTCGCGAGGTGCCGGTCTACGTCCTTGGAAGCGAATGCTAGCACCCCAGATCCAGGGGCGGCTGTTGTCTCTAATCCTACGAATTCGCGGATGTTCTCAAAGGCTATGTCTACGGATGCAGTGGACCCTGAGGTCTCAACGAACACCGGCATGTTCCCCGACTCGTTCCCTCCGGAGGTCGTCTCCCATATGGACGATATCGACTTCAGCATTCACGGTCCATTGCTTGAATTCATGGACACTGATCTCAGCTGGGGATTGCTGTCAACTATACCTACAGCTGACACTATGACAATGGTCTCGGGCCCTGAAAGGCAAGCTTTCTGACAAGGCTTTGCTCATCACTGTGCAAGGACGAGATGGCGTTATGTCTGGTTTTACTTATACAACCTGTTGTTAATTGAACCTGTCATAGGTATATATTTGCTAAATATTTGAGTGTAATGGAGTAACTGACGAGCCGAGGCTGAGCTGTGAGCGACTCGAGGTCGGCGCTGGGGTCGGAACAAGGATATTTTATGCACCCTACATTTCTTATCCTCTTGATCAATTAGGAGAAGGAACCCTTAGGCATTAGTCTTATAATAAAAACAAGCCTCCTGGTAGCTTGTTTGACTTCTGCTCTCCTATTTAGTCTGTGGTTGTTATAGGAGGTTAGAGGTTTCATGGGATCACAGTTGCGCACTGAGTATTAGTCTATAGGAAGGAGAATATACCTAAATTTTTGAAGTATAAATAAAAAACTAGGTTATAGTTTTTCATATATAGATTTACCCTTATTAAGGTTAATATTATCTATAATACTGAACTCATTGTGATTGAAAATAAATAGGAACTTATAAATTAGTAAATCGGTAGGATCCCTGTAGAAATTTGCGAGTCCAACCTGATTAAAGTACCGTCAAAACCCAGTCAAGTGTTACCGAGATCCCTAGAACTAAATTAGAGGAAGTCTTCCTCTACAAGTATAAATATCCTGGCCGGTCGGTGAAAATTGTAGACATGGTCAAGTACCTTGCAAGAGGGCGGGCAAACAACCCACTCACAGACGTACCACATCCGTTGGAGATCCGATTCCAAGCCAGGCTTGCCAGGCAGTGCCAGGTAAGAGGAGGCGACTTAGGTACATGGTACATGTACCTACACCTGCCCTTCAGTCTGCTTGCGCTCGCCCGCCAAGCCCAGCCGCTTCTCCTCGCCCCAGCGGTGAAGCTCCTTGGCCACGATGTGGTCACTCTTTGGATCAAGGTCATCACAGAACCACACAGCAATCAGGCCCAGTCCACAAAATGCGATGCTTGACAGGAAACATGTCTTGTAGGCCTGGGAATTCGCAGTCTGATAGGCATCCAAGCCGACGGCCGCAATGTTTGGGGTCAGCCCCGGAACCTTGTCTGCTGGCAGCAGTCCCTGGAAGAACTGAAGAAGGGCTGGAATAGAAGTCACCGGCAGTCCTGCCTGGACTACAGCAGGAGGCACCAGCTCGGGTATCGTCGTCTTGAGGCGGTTGGCAAGGATTGTGCTGTAGATGGTTGTCGCTAGTGCGCCGCCGAAGGAGCGGGCCGACGACGAGAAGCCGACTGCAGCACCAATGTCGTTTTGGTCGTCAATGGCAATGCCGGCTAGAGTCTGGACTTGGCTCTCGACAACTCCCAGGAAGAAACAGCCGAGGACCATGACTGCGACCGTGGTATCCATGTTGTGCTGCGTGCCAACTGCCACCGCTCCGGCAAATGCTGTACCAATGATCAGGCAACCAAACATGAAATACCTGAGACGGCGGATGAAGGAGCCGATCAAAAGACCGACAAGATCGCCAAAGGTGAACAACCCAGACGCGGCCAGATTCATCCATCCATTGGTCGACGGTGACGCCGTATAGAGCGTAGCTGCCATTGTTGGCCAAATAATACTGTATCGAGAGTAAGTCTTCATTCTCTGAGAGACGTAACAAATGAATGGAGGGCCTTCTTACCTGAAGCCGTAGTAGCCCATGGCCACGACCGCCAAGGCAGTGACGGCGGCATTGTAGCCACGCTTACGGAATAGCTTCATGGGAATATAGGGCTCTTTAGGCTGAACGATGATTTCATAGGCGACAAACGCAATCAGCGAGACGCCTCCAATAACGATGGTGCATACTACGTGCGCGCTCTTCCATTCTGCCATGATCGCGGATGGTTAGGAGCAAGATCTCTTGAGCTGCGCATGGAGGATTTTAGACACGTACCGTATAGTTGGCCTCCCCAGCTAAGACCTAGCATCACCAGCGTCAAGCCGGCCGAGAACAGGACGAATCCGACGTAGTCAAAATCCAGTATCAGCCTCTTCCTGGACTGTCCGTGCTGTAGCATATTGAATGTCGGCGGGTGGTAGAAAAGGAACCAACAGAGGCAGCACACGCAGTTGAGAATGATCATGATATAGTAGATCCATCTCCAACCCAAGTTATGCTGGATCACAGGCCCGATCTTTGCGCCGAAGATGTTGAAGGGAGTTCCCAGGAGGTAGACGCCACCACTTGCGAGGAAGCGCCAACGCATAGGCACCAGCTCTCCTACCACGAAGACAAAGGAAGTCTGCGAGGCCGCGGCTGAACAAGTGTCAGTTGCGTTGGACTGGTCTAGTCGGTCTATAAATCACCACTTGCCTGCTCCAATTATGGTCATGCCCCCAATCATAGTGGGGATGTTCTGGGCCCTCGAACATACGATGTTGCCGACGACGGCCAACAAAGAGCCACCGACAAAAAACCAACGGCGGCCAAAGATGTCGGTGAGGCGACCAACCAGGAGACTCCCGATTCCAAGCATGAGAATATACACGATGGCGACCCAGGTGATGTTGGCGCTGGGGCCAATCTCGGCATTGATGACGCCTAGAACCGGTGCTATCATGGCGAATACGCCAGCTCCACATGTAAGGCCCAGCGCGATGGCCTTGCAGCATTATTCATAATGAGCAAATCTAGAGCCAGGGATTGACTGATCTGAGTTTGGGATAAACTTACAAAAAAGCTTCCTAAGAGTGTTGGGCTATAGTAGTATCCTTTGGGTAACTGTTTGTCTTCGATCGGGGCGATTCCATATTGATGGAACTGCTCGCTTGGTGACTCAGACGTGCCATCGTGTTCTTTGGCCGCAAGACCGCCACCCTCATCATGTTCCACTGCCAGCTCGTTCTTGTGATTGTGAACAGGATCCATGTTGGCGTTACTGGGCAGACACGATGGAAAACTCGTGAAAATAAACGCTTATATCGGACAGGAATTTGACAAGACATCGTGGCTTGGACGGTACCTGCCATCCAACTATATACTCGAAGGGTGACAGGTTCGCCAAGTCCCCTATCTTCTCCATGCTCCCATGGGAAGCTTAGGGTTATCGTCGCCTATGAGCGACGCATGATTGGTCTATGCTACTAGCGGAGAGCCTAAGACCCAATGGCGAAGCTAGGCATGCCTATGTTGATCATCTTCGGTCCGGAGCCTTGCCGGATCTTTCGGTTGCCTGACGGGCTGTGATTGGTCTACGTTACTAGGGAGAAACTAGGGAGAAAGAAGTCTTACACCCAACGGGGCTAAGTAAGCACTGCCGGGATTGTGTGTGGCTTCTCAACTTCGGTCTGGACCTCGCGCTGATGGTTGCTGATATATTCGGCCTGGATTTCGGGCCGTGTCTGGGTTTCGGGTTAGCGACCGACTCTAACATTCTCACCTAACCAAGCCAGCTGACTCTCCTCAATAGTCTCGATATAGTGACCCCTCATCCAAAACAATAACCACATCCGAGGTATCCTCACTGAAAGGAGCTGAGTTATATAAACTGGAGCGGTCCTATCTATGTAGAAGTAGATGAGTTTTCCGTCGCGAGAGATAGCCTTGACTAGCAAAAAGCCTTGTCAATGTGCGAGCAAGCGGAGATCCAACTCCAGTCCTCCTGCTGCTTGATCGCACGCGATACGACATCTCCCATGTGACGGACATCAATGCTTGTGAGGGCCGGCGGAGAGAGACGCGGAGGGGTGAAACCCGGCTTTTTCGGCTGCAAGAGAAGGATGTGATTCTCACGACGGGCTATCTTTGCGGAGCTCGTCTGAATATGTTGCACTAAAAAGCGGAATGCGCACTCCAGCAGTTCAGGCTGTAGTAGCGTCTATATGGACCGTGTGACAGAATACGACCAACGGGAAGAGATTCGGAGACACTTAATACTGCCCGCTGATCTGACAAGTTGAGCGGGGAACAGACATGTTGATGCGCCTCCCGGCAGCTGAGCACTTCATGCCGATCAGGACCAAATCCAATGGCCTAGGTCCGCGAGTGTAGTGTTGTGCGAAAGAGCTGCCTGTCACGGGTCATTAGTTTAAGTTCAAGAACAGTCACGTCATATTCTTCTATCTACTATGATAAGCAAATCTTCCGCGTCCACTCGTCAAGTACTAAGATGGCATGCCATCCAATCTCATTCAATATGGGCTGATTGAAAAAGAGTCCCGCACGAAAACAAAATGAATGGTATTGGTATAAGCTGACCAGCCCCGAAGTAGAAGCCCTGCCGACCTTCAACTTCACAAACAGAAAAACAAGGTATAAGGTCTGCATTCGGAGGAAGCGAAAAGGCCGGAAGCGTCGGGCTTCCCCAGGTACCCGACGACTTGTCCGCTTTCGAGTTTGCCCTGGATTATCTCGTCAAGCATCTTGCTAGGCACGGGTGGAGCTGGAGACAGAGGCTGATCAAAGATCAACGAGGCTTAACCTCCGATCTCGACTCGACTCTGTAGGCGTTATCAAGAGGTCTAGCACCTGTTCGCAGGGCAGCCAGCATCCCGTCCTTGTCCTCTAGCTTTGTACGAAGTTCCGCAATCTCTGGACGAGCGGAGATATTTCCTACATAGAAGGAACCTCCGGAGAGTTACATGCACTACACACCACGATTGGAGAAGTATCTGGTCACCAATAATTCCCCCTTAGACTACAACTTGGCCGATGCCTCCGATGTCGGTCGCAGAAATCATACAACATCGGCGAAGGGCAAAGCCCAAACAGTAGAGTAGTGTAAGGACTAGGTTTCTGCCAGCTAAGTCTCTTAAGAGGATAATCCGATATAAAGGGATTCCTGTATATTTAATAAGATGAATATATATAGTAATCAAGAGGAGCTGGGAAATGCTTATTCTCATTAGTAGCAAGCCTATCATCTAGCTAGTAGATAAAGGAGCAGCTGAGGTGTTTGTGAAGCATCTTAGCTGCGAAGCTAAAGTTATGATTATATTTGCTAGATGTTGTATATGCGTCGCTATAAAAGATGCCAATCTAGGTTCTAATCCTTCCAGTGCAATACAAACTCTTACTATACTCCTTCAATCCCTAGTGGCCTGCTAATTCTCATAAGGAAAGTACCTTTCGCTACGGGAGGAAGAAAAGTACTTTCCTGCCATAAGAAGTCAACCGCCGAGTCAGCCACACATCGACCTTGCGTCTGCTCCTTGTTGGCTCGGCTTGGCCAGCCCCGGCTGTTTACGAAAGCCGTTCACTATTCCGAATCGAACTGGTCCTCAGCGAACAGAGGGTCTTATTGAGCGTCGGGTGCATCTCCGCAAGGCCGCGCCGCTGCAGCGTTCCTGGTATGGATGTATTCTTACTGGAAGTATCGGAAATTTGCTGTTGCGCACTGAGGTGTTTGGTGTGTTAAAGAGGGGCAGGAGACAATCCAACGGAAATCGTCTGTATAGTTACAACAATAATTATTCCGTAATGAATGTGAAAAGCACAGATTGTTATGATAAACTCAACGAAGTCTTCTAGTCTATTTCCTAACTCGTGCAACCCGCAAATTTATGTACTCTAGTCTAGACGAGGCTTAGATCTTAGACTGCTTCCGTTCCCCGGCCATCTGCACCTGAAACCGCTTCACAAGTTGCCTGATGCCCAAGTCCATCAGGACATCTTCGCTCCCGCCTGGAATCCTGGCGCCAGGGACTTCACGATACAACTCTGTAAACCGGCTTGATTAGCTCTTGATCCTCGCAAAGCCGTTGAGGTGCGGGACTTACTCTCGGCAATCTCTCCCCTTCCCGTACGCGTGTATCCGTTGCCGCCAAAGAGGAGAACAGCGCACCTCACACACTCGTCTAGAACTATTCCCGCGTTGGCCTTGCACATAGCAGTCAAGCCTCCAAGCTCTTCGTCGGCCGTATTCTTAGGCATTTTGGATAGCTGATACACAAATGATTCCACCCACGCCCATTGCGACTCAAGCAGTGCACCGCACTTGGCTAGCCTGTGACGCACAACGGGTTGGTCCATAAGGGTCTTGGTGAAAAAGCCTGTCAGCAACTGGCATTTCTGGAATAAGCCTCGCCATTCATGGCACATGGGTACTCACCTTGTCGAAGGCTCTGCGCTCGAGGCAATATGCGAAAGCCGAGCTGAGGGCAACTCTAGCCTGCCGCGTCACGCCGACGGAGATGAAGATACGCTCGTGATTAAAGTTGCGCATTATGTATTTCATGCCCTCGTTTTCACGACCGATAAGGTTCTCACGTGGTACCCTCACATCGTCAAGGTCAATGAATGAGGTGCCAGCGACTATTTGCCCCGCAACCTTGAGGCGTCTCCTGGTCACACCGGGTTGGTCCTTAAGTGGCACCACGAGCAAGGATATCCCCTGTGCGCCCGAGTCCTCTCCACCGGTCCGGACCGCCGTGATGGCGTAATCTGCCATCATACCGTTGGTGATCCATTTCTTGCTACCGTTGATTACATATTCGTTACCGCATAGAGTGGCAATTGTAGTGATGTTCGCGACATCTGAGCCGGCGCTGAGTGGAGGATCAATTATGAGCGTCTGCTATATGCGGGGGAATCTTGACCTACTCGGGCTCTGTAATGGCAATGCAAGCTCTCTTGCGTCCTAGTAGAAGGTCCGGGAGGAATTTATCTTGCAGAGCCGAATCTGCGTAATGCAAAAGAGGCGGCACACCAAATGCCATCCCGGTAGTAATTGAACCGGGCGGGCCAGCTAACCCCGAGCGACTCATCTGTAACCATCGATATCGTTAGTCTCGCGTCCATTCGGAGATGATGAAGAACATACCTCATCCGCATATATCAAGGTATGCAGGGCGTCCCATTCTTCCACGGGCACTTGGCCAGGCATGTGCGTAACACCCAATTTCTTGAGCCATCCGACTGGCAACGGCGCTGGCAGAGCCGGAAGGACGAGGTTGCCACGCGCAAAAACATCAAAGAGGTTAGATGGCACCTCCTCCTCCGTTTCCCATTCGAGAGCGTGCTTGTTGAGGTTCTCGTCGACAAACCTTCGGCAGACTGACTGAAACCTTCGGTGCGACTCGGTATAATACGACGAAGGGGCGCCTTTGAGCCACGGAGGCTCAGCGAAGGGCATCTGGCTGATGACAGAAGACATAGCGACAGGTTTGAGACGATTGTTTGGCAAAGCAACGGTGAGTTTAAGGGGAAAACAGGCGGACGCTGCCGCAGTTATGCACAAGGGAACGGTGCTGGCCAAAGACGTCACTAGGGGTCTCGGCTTAGAACCGCGGCTAAAGGTGGACCCGAGCCATCGAAGTCAGAGCCTCGCGGACCGAATGTGCGTTTATATCCACTTACGCCTTTATGAATCGTTTCTGGCTTATAGATATTGTATAGAACCGATCGGTCCGAGAGACCAGTGCCCAATCATGGCAGCATATTGTTCACTTGAGCGAACACCATGGTGCAGCCAATCTCGCGGTCACTCGAACCGGGCCTTCTTGGACCAGCTGTATCCTGCGCCTGGCCTCCAGATAGGTATAGCGACCAATGTCGCCTTTTCCATTTCTTCAACACTTCCTGACTGCCTATCACCAGGTAGCACTTCCAATGGGGCAGAGTCTGAGTGTCATTGTGAGCTTCCATCAAATCATTATATCACAGTACCTTGTCACTGATTCTCTACCTCGAACTCCAAAAGCCCATCACATCCGGGAAGGCTGTTAGTGAGCCAGGTTTCAGTGTTACTCTAGATGCCGAAGTTGTCTTTGGTTCAGACTACGTTCGCATTGACCCCTCTCATACCCACACCCGCATCCACGTCGAGGCCGTCCTGAAGTAAGCGCGATTCGCAGAAAGATCCCCTGTTCCTGTTACGGTCAACTCAGCCATTCCAAGAACAAAGACGGCACCCTGATCGCCTATTCCTATCATGGAGTCATCGAGACAGACGCTGCTGTCATGGCCATTATGCCTGGATTTCCCGATGCAAATACTACAGCCTTTGGAAACGCACCTTCCAAGCAGGACCGGGATCGCTGAAGGAGCTTGATGATCAATTGTCTGTTGGCAGCGCACGTTTCATGGTAAAAGAAAAGGGATAGGCCGCCGAGACGAAGATTAGCTGGGTCATTGGCTGACACGCGACCTCTGCTAAACCAGGCAACAGTGCCTTATGCGCTATCAAATCAGTGGCGCTGACCCCTTCAGTAGATGGAAATATCCAGGTTCCGCTGAAGAGGTCAACGAAAATCCGTAGGGATCACCAATATTGCTTCATCAGCTACGTCAAAAAACTCACATATAAACCGAGGTCCCTCAACGTGAGACCTTCACTGCACAAGAGAAATGGTTGATGCCGAATTGGGCAAAGGTTTTTACATAAATGTTAGGCAAGAGCTGACTCTTCTTAAAAGAATCAAAAGGTAAAAAAGGCACTGTCTACTGGGATGCATCAAAAGCCAAGCGATTCGTGATGGATCCGATCCCTGAGATGCTAACCTGGACAGTATCTCCATCCTTCAACCATGCAGGTGGCTTCATAAAGGCTGCAACTCCTCCCGGGGTTCCCGTCAGGATCACTGTCCCAGCCCGCAGCGTGGTCCCCCGGCTTAGGTGAACGATGAGATCTCCCACGCCGAAGAGGAGATCATTCAAGCGAGCGCGCTGTCGTTCTTCGCCGTTGACTGTAGTTACCAGAGTAAGCTGGTCAATGTTGCCCACAGTAGCGGGCGACACGATGACCGGCCCCAGTGGCGCAAATCCATCGAAGCTTTTCGCATACCCGTGTTGTTGTCCGCTGGTCTCAGGAAGCTGCCAAAACCGACTGCTAACATCATTCGCAACCGCGTAGCCCAAGACATAGTCGAGAGCAGCCTCACTCGATGCAACATCCTTGCAATCTTTCCCGATGATGACGGCCAGTTCGCCTTCGTAGTCCATGTTGGTACAGTATGGGTGGACATGGATATCATCGAAAGGCCCGTTCAGTGCATCTGGCGGTTTCGTGAAGACAGTAGGATGTTTCGGAGTGGGGAATCCTGCCTCTGAAATATGTGTCTTGTAGTTGAGGCCAATTCCGTACATGATTGGAACATGTGGTAAGGGACTCAAGACCTGGGAACGAGAAATCGAATGAGATACGAATCTGTACGGCTCGAGTAACACCTGTGACTCACTTTGGATATCTCGGCAGTGGCTTTGGTTGCCTTTAAGGCCCAAGGATCATCTCCGGCATACAACGCAACCTCTTGGCCAACCAGCTCCCCAGAAGATGGAGCTTCTCCATAGAGAGTACGGTCATGAGGATCCCGGAAACGAACAAGGCGTTGGAATTTGTTCTCCATTTCTTCCAGGGTGCGGGCTCCCTGCCTCTGAAAGAAGAAATGGGTCGGGATAGATACGATTTATATGCCCTTTTAGCAATGGTCAATTGTTTGATTGAGGGGTCGTAACACTGGCCGGTATAATGGTGTTGCGTGTCACGGTCAAGGGAGCGATTGAGAGAGAAAGAGATCAATGACATGAGGTCCAAATGCGTAGGAAGTAAACCAGATGTGTGCATGTAGAAGTGTTGGTCGGGTTACCTGGCTATCTGTAACACACGACAGATGGACGGGCGGAACGATCTAACCGCCCGCTCCGGTCAGATTCCGACAGGATTCGGCCCGGTGGCCATCAGCACATCCGAAATAAGAAATGGTCACGAATCTGCGGCTTGCGTGCATATAGAGATAAACTGGAGGGAAGAGATAGAGACTTGGATGCTATATAACTATACCGGATCTATCTCCTCTAATAATTTGCTTTTAGCAACAATATTCACCATCGGGGGAGAGAGCGTATACCAGTCTTCCAGCCCCATGAAGCCGTCAAAAGGGGTCATCTGGAGACGAAAATCTAGAAGAGATTAGTTCTTCCAAAATGACCAACTACCAGGTCTAGTAAGGACAGGTCAGAGTCGGCAGTGGCGAGGAGAGGGTCTTTGATGAAACAAATAAACAGGTTGATGAGGCCAACCAGGGCAAATAGAAGGTCACTCTGCAGAGCACGCTCTTTTTAGCAGCAAAGCGCGGCTGTATGCGGCCTCAGAAGGATTAGTAGGCTCTCACCAAAGAGACACGTTTGCTGTGATTTCCAGCCTATGACGTGCTAAGACTATCTGCCTGGATGATTCAGCGACGGGCATTGTGCTCTTTCGTATCTTCTCGAGTATCTCATGGATCGTCTTGGCATGTAAGTCCGGTCTGGTCCACGGATAGCAAAGACTCTGTTGATCGCTATCACCAAGACGTGGTAGCAAAAGTGGAGGAAGAGGATGCAATGTATCTCCATGCCTGGCGGTAATTAGAGGCCATGAACGGCGCCTACGTCCGATCCATAGTACTCAGAGAATCCCTCCACTAGCTTGGCCGTCTATACAGTTTCAGAACGTTGGACATGACGACTTTGGCAGGTTCGGATTGTGTCTTTATGCTGTCGAGGAGTTTCGATGCAGAGGACGGAATTTGCGCCTAGCTAACTGTTTTAGCAAAGACCTTGCCTGGTGCGGACGAGACACGTCCTGTGAGAGATGTAATTGGCAACTGATATAGTCGTCATCAATTGCCTGTGGTGGTCAGAAAAAGAGGAAGGGCAGTGGAGAGGCTTGACTGGCGCTGTGTGCTGCTATTGAGTAGTTTACTATTGCATTCTAAAGTTCTTTGCAAAGAACTCTTCAGTGTAGTCCCCCGCTTTTTCCAAGCATTGATGGCAGTCCTGCCACGATTTCTCAATCAGGGCGGCTCTCTTCGCGTCTCGAGGGACGAACTCACACCTGTAGAAGATGGGCTGTAAGTGGAAATCTCCAAGCAGGTCCATGACTAGTGAGCACTTGCTTGAAGGGTACCAAGGACACGATAAGCCCCGGCGTGAATGCATCGTGATCGATGGGGACAAAGTTCCCCTCGCTGTCTCTCGGCTTGGTAATATTGAAAGACCACAAGATTCGGGTGATGGTGATGAACATAGACCGCTCAGCAACATGTAGTCCAGGAGAAATACGCCTGCCAGCCCCAAAGGTAAAGTGGTCCCTCTTGGTCGCGTCGCCGAGAGCAGCTGACTCTCTGGTTGCTAGATTATCTCCCTCGTACCTGGACGGGTCGAACTCGCGAGGGCTTTTGGCACGCTGATCATCATTGTTGATAGCTCAGACCTAGTAGTAATGACAATCGTTAGACATGGGTTGTACATCGATATCATCCAACACGTTACTCACATTTATCATTACGCCAGCATTGGCCGGAATTGTAAGACCCTCGTATATGTCGGTCTTTGACGCTCGATGAGGCATCCCTCCCAGTATTGTAGAAGGCCCCCCTGTTCACGTGTAAGCAGCGTTGCCAGTGTCACTTTGCATTGGCCAAGGCTCAGTTCACTTACACCGGAATGTCTCTTTCATGAGTGCGCGAATGTATGGCAGGTTGTACCAATCGTCCCACCCTATCAATCTCTTCTTGTGCTTTAGATTGCACGTGCGGATATAGCATCATGGCCTTTTAAATTGTTAGAGAAAAGCAGCAAGTTGATGGTGAAGGAGAGGATATCATACTTTCATGAAAGCGAGCGTTGTGTTTAATGTTGTGTCTCTGGTGTGCAGTCAGAGTGTCGATCTCACATGTAAATGCGCCATCTCTAGACTTACGTCGCACCAGCAAATGCATGCCCTGCATTAGCAGCCATCTGCTTGTCACTCAAATAGCTGTCGGCTTTCACATCATTATGTAAAACCATATCGGTACAGAAACCTGAGTAATCGCTCGTATTAGAAGTCACAGTAGTCAAGGGAGTGAGGCCAAGGTTGGCCATACTTGCTTTCTGCGATCCATTGTCGATGCTTGCCTTGGTTTCGTTCAGAAAGCTCATCCAAAGGTCTTCTTCAAGGTCCTTGAGCCGCTCCATCTCTTTGCTGATCCCAGTAATCCAAGACGGTGCGTTTCTGAAGAGCGGGCGAAGCTCTGGCCACCAGTCCATGAGCTGCAGTCGGCCAGCAGCGACCGCATATCCTTCAATCCACTTGAATGTCCTCTTAGTCTCATTCTGTAAGCAGCGTGTCTATCGGTTTGGACATTACCTCGAACATTTTCTTGACGTAGGGAAGCTCGACAGACATTGTCCTCCAACCGTATTTGATCGTGGACGCTCTGCTAGTGATAAAGCGTTTGGTATGGAACTGGTAGTTCTCGGGTGAGGTGAGGAGGTCGTGAAACAGTTGTGTGGTTTCGAATTCCTTCCAGGGGGTTATCATCTTCATCTATCGGAAGGGGCCTCCCTGGTCTACTTACTTGGTAAGGAATGTACCGGTTGGCCACATTTACGTTCAGTCTCAAGTGGTACATCTTTCGCTGCCTTCTCCAGACTTCTTCATTGCTAGATGTCATCAGCAATGGAACAGGCCTCCCAGTTTCATGAAGGAATAGTCATATACTCTTTCATCAGGATATTGAGGTCTTCACCAAACTCTCTAATGAAGACGTCCATGCGGCCGGAGTAGATCCCGCTTCGCTTGTCTATGAGGTCACGCACAACTCTATCCGAACTGAGCACGGTCAAATCCTGCGTTCCGAGTTTGATAGACATAATGGGGCCGTCTTAACAACAGAATCAGCATCCATACGTCCCTCAATTCTTCCTAGAGAGGTTGGAGATAAATACTGGAGGTCAATGACTTACATTTCTTAGACCATTCTTGAAGCTTCACGTGTAGGTCCCTCATTGGAATTTGATGGAGATTTCCTATGATAGGCAAGGTGGGAGGGCCTTCGAGGCATGAGTCCAGGACATACACAATTCGGAAAGAGTCAATATTACCTGGAGGATAGCTTCTCGGTCGCATGCCATACCCACGAATCCAAGCTACCGTAACAGCGATAATCAAGGCCCCTACTCCGAGATAGATTGCTCGCAAAATCCCCATGCTAGCACTTGTATGGTAAGCTGCTTCGCGAGCAAAATGAATTACGAATGATAGATGGCACCTCGGATATTTCTCTACAACAATCTCCATACCGCCAGGCCTATAGGCTATCTATCGCTATTGAGAGAGGTGTCTGATGGCTTCCCTCGCCCCAAATGTCACTCATGCCAATGTGGCCATCAATGATGTAGAGGACAGCATAAAGATTGACCACGTGATGCCGGGAACAGCAACCAAAGTCTTCAGCATAGAATACGGCAGCAGGTCGCCCGACAATGCCTCCCAGACGATCTGCCTTAAGGGGGGATTCAGCCATGACTTGCGTGGCCTCGCTATAGGCTTGGCTTATCGGCGAGAGGCTGAATTTCTCGCGCATGTGGCCACGTCGCCCGAGCTCCAGATGCGCTTCCCACGTGCTGGTAAGCAGGTACCAACGTCAGTCAGAACCAAGGACTGGTTATATTGGACAACCTCAATGCTACAGGCTGCACATCCGGAAACTGCACTCTCCCGGTGTCAGTGGAGCATGTCGGGAGCGGGCTGGAGCAGCTAGCATCTTTGCACGGCATCACCTGGGGTGCTTCGAAGGAGAGTTATCCGTGGATGAGCCTGGTGAATCCCATCCAAGAAGTGGCCGTTGCCAAGTTCCCAGAAGAGTATTGGAACCGGCATTTTTCGAACGAGGCTGCCCGCTCGCATGTACCGGCAGATATGCTCGATATGAATCGCATGTATGCAGCAAGAAGATGTGGAGCACCGCAGACCCTAGCCTACATTGCATCGTTCACGGTGACCCTCATCTAGGCAATCTGTTCTTCTCGCCTGCTGGGGAACTGGGCTTCTTGGATTTCCAAGCCGTTTTCTCTGGTTCTAGTATGCATGATGCAGCATACTTCATCGCTGGATCGCTGACAGTGGAGGACCGCCGTCGATGGGAGCGCCAGCTGCTCGAAAAGAAATACCTTCCCGCACTGCACAAGGCCGGTGGTCCTGAACTATCGATTGATCGAATTTGGGATGATTACAGACGACATCAACTGCATGGCTTCTTCTGGGCAATGACGGGCACGCTGATGCAGACCAAAGAGCGGGCAGCAGCGATGGCAGCTCGGCATATAGCGGCGATTCAAGACCACAACAGCCTTGAACTCCTCGAGGGCAAGGAAAATGCATAAATTGCCGCTCGAGTTCCAAAACGGGTATTACCCAGTGTGACTTGGCATCATCTAAAGACCGGCAACTCGCTCTATATTATTTAGTTCCATGCAAATTGAAGGATCTCATGGGATTTATTTACAAACTATGCAGACTGGCGCTTAGTTTACACCGTGCAATATTCAACATATTCAGACATGCTCTGCGGGCCTATCCAGCCCCTGCCCTTTTCCGACGCTCTTTCATCGCACTGGTAAGTTAATCTTCGAGCTTCGAACGAGCAGGATTTCAGGATGAAGGCCTAGATTTGAAGACTTCAGGTGGGGCATAGCATCGAGAATGTGCGATTCTCACATATTATTCAAGAACAAATACAGATGCAGCAAGACAGGGTCGAGAGGAAGAACTTCGAACGCTAGTATGACAGGTAGGGTAGAAAACATTCTGCTTAGATTGCTTGACCTCCATGCATATTTTGCGATGGCTGTATCTCCGTTGCGTGGGCACGTGCGGTAATTCAATATGGGGGTTTAGTGTTCTGATTCTTGTTGGTTGTTACACCATCCAAGGTTGTGTTGGGGCGGAGACACCTTGTTCACGGCAAAGTAGGCAAGTAATTTCGCTCTTAAGTTGTTCTGCCTAACCACCCTATTCACCATCTCCTAGCACCTGAAATACCAAATTAGAAAGTGGCCACGCCCCAATACAAACGGTCGGCGTTTTACACATAGAGAGAGTTGTTAAGCTTTTCGACCCCTTATGATTCTCATTGAGTTGTTCACCATGCAGTCTTCAAGCATGGTGCAAACACTGCAGGGTAGCCTGGGTTTAGACTTTCGACAGATCGCCTCTCAAAGGGAAGACGAAGGGAGGAGAAGGATGTGTTCTCGCTGGTCAGGAAATCAAGTTCAATTTGCTGAGAAAGTCTCTGAGAGACGACTGTTACTGCTCCTCTTCAACCGCCTTTAGGATCCCATCATATACGCCTGTAAAGTGTGGGTTAAATCATTTGTGTTTCAAATCAACAGGGCAAACTTACGTGCGACGTCTGGGAATATGTACTTCTCATATGACAACCCAGTGTGCGTCGTCCAACCCCCCAGTCGCTGGACAGGGGCCCGCAAATCATACAGCAAATGCTCCTGTATCGTCGCGGCGATCTCCGCCCCGACGCCATAGTTGACCATGCTCTCGTGAACGATCATGGCCCGTCCTGTCTTGCGTACGCTGTTCAAGATTGTCGGCCGGTCCCATGGAAAGATGGAGCGCAGATCAATCAACTCCACGCTGATATCTGGGCGAACCTTCTTGACGGCGTCCATGGCGGCTTGACAGGTGTATAGAGGGCGTCCGTAAGAGATAATGGTCAGGTCCTTGCCCTCAGCCAGTATCTCGGCTTTGTCAAGCGGAAGGTAGTAGTCCTCCTCGGGAACCTCCTCGACAGCAGCGCGGTAGAGAATCTTGGGCTCCATGAATATGACTGGGTCGGGGGACTTGAGGATCGAGGAGAGAAGCAGGCCTTTGGCCTGGGTAGGGGAGCGCGGCATGATAACTCGAAAGCCAGGAATATGACAGAAGAGAGATTCTGGAGACTGCGTATGATATCTGTTCCAAGTATTTGTCAGGAATATGTACGTACGTCTGTGTGTCACCCGATTCAGGAGCCGAATGGAACTCACAATGCACCATGACCGACACCACCGCAGGGCATGCGCACAACGAGGCCCCCGAGGTTCCCACCTGTTGTACCCTCACGGTAACGGAACTTGGCAGCCTCATTGACGATCTGATCAAAGGCCGGGAAGACGTAATCGGCAAACTGGATCTCGACAACTGGTTTCATTCCCTCGGCTGCGGCTCCGATGGCCACGCCCATCATGCCCTGCTCCGTGATGGGCGAGTTGAAGACCCTCTCCCTCCCAAACTCGTCTGTCAGCCCGGATGTGCAGCGGAAGACGCCTCCGAAGGCCACATCTTGTCCAAAGCAGAGAACCCTGTTGGAGGAGCGTAGAGCCGACCGCAAGCCCGCGTTGACAGCCTGGAACAGGTTCAGCCGTGTTGTTGGCACTGGTGTTCCATCACCATTGCTGGGCAGCTCTGCCATGTTAAGCAGCGTGCTGCTGTTGTGGTGAAGGAGGGGCGTGGTGTCGAAACGGATGGGAATATTCAGCTGCCTTGCTGGGGGAGCGGAGCTGGAGGAGTGTCGGCGGACTTGCTGAGTGAAAACGCGAGCGAATAATTGCTGCAGGGAACGCCCTGGGGTTGTTGATGAAGAGGAGACCATGTTTGATTGGGTTTCGCTGGATCATAGTCGGACCTGTCTTTAAGAGACCTCAGATTACGTAGAGCAAGCAGGCATACTACCAACAGACTCTAGGACCCCTGCCATGTGAGCACCCAAGACTTGATGAATTCGAAATTTGATACCAAATCCTTACGATTCAATAAACCGATGTAATCCGATCATTCATATCGCTTAATATCGGGCGATTGGCTTCCACTGCATTGGGCAGTCCATGGATATACCGGGCTTACTACTTACACCCAGGGACTATTCGGACCGGACTCACACATCGAGGCCGGTACGGCACTCGGCATCCTACTCCGAGGAGAAGGATGTCACCCTCGGCTATAATGCAAGAAACACTTTCAAGCTGATAGAGGCTATGCAGCATGTCCATAATTAAAGTGCGCAGCTCGGCTTGCAGCGGATAATTAGTTGCATATGTCCCTCTGGTCTTAAGCGAGACCCTGCAGGTACGCGAGCTATGGTCTCGGCTAAGGCGCTTCAATAACGCCGGCTTCAAGAATGCTTCTGGAGGAATCTACGCTGCATTCACCACGGATCAGAGGGAGATGAATCTAGATGCTGTACTTGTTCAGAGGCAGCTTTGCTTACGCTTTTCATTACTGGCTAAACTTCCCCTAGACAAAATAGACACTGGAGAGCAGTATACACGGATGATCATATCCCTTCCGCTTTGGGAATAGAGAATACGGAGCTACATCACTTTGTTTGAGTGAACGAGGCATTTAGGAAAAAGGAACCAGCGTAAAAGTCAATATGCCTAAGAATGAAAAGAACATTGCGATCTCTGAGTTTGCCGTGAGCGACGGCTTCAACAACGAGTTACTACTTTACAGCCCAGCAAGTCCGCCTTCGTGCTGGTCCGCGTCATACTCAGCCGGGTACTTTGTCATGATCCTCTGGAGCTCCTGGCGCTGTGCCTCTGCCTCTTCCGTCAGCTCCGCGTACACATCGCTAAAGATGGACCGTAGCTTTGGCTTCTTCTCCTTCTCCGCCATTGTCAGCTGCGATACCACCTCCTTGCGCAGCTGTTTTCTCAATGCCTGGTCCCGCTCTTCGTCCCACAGCCCCTCGTGCTCAAGCCATTGCTCCAATCGCAAGATGGAATTGCGCTCAACCGAATCCTTCCATGCCGCCACCTCCTCGGCGCTGCGGTACGCCATGCTATCGTCGCTGGTGCTGTGGTGCGAGATGCGGTAGCTCATCAGCTCCAGAAGAACAGGGCGCCCGCCGTCCTCGAGAGCCTTGCGCCGCGCAGCTTTCGTCGCCTCATACACGGCGAAGACGTCGGTGCCGTCCACGCGTAGCGTCTCGATGCCGTAGCCGGCTCCGCGGCTGGCGATGCCATCACCTTTGTACTGCTGCGATGCCGGTGTGGAAATGGCATAGCCGTTATTGCGGCAGATGAAGATGGTCGGGCTATTCATCATGGCCGCCATGTTGAGCGCACCGTGAAAGTCCCCTTCGCTCGCGGCGCCTTCGCCAAAGTATGTGGCAGCAACACGAGGAGGCTTGCTCGGGTCTTCCCGATCTTGCATCTTGAGGGCATAGCCCGCTCCGACAGCGTGAGGGATCTGGGTTCCGAGTGTGGAGGCCACGGAATGCTGTTTCACGAGGTCAACTTCCATGGAGCGCTCTATCTCTCAATAAATTCAAGTTTGTAATCACATACCGCGCCGACCTTTTCTCTGCCCGTGTAATGGTTCGGCATGTTTCGTCCTTTGCCAGGGTCGTTCTTGTTGGCTGCCAGCTGGCTCATAAAGTCCTTGAGCTCGAAGCCTCGTTGCATGAATATGCCGTGTTCGCGATACTGGCAGGTGATAATATCATCAGGTCCCAAGGCGGCAGCTGATGCAATGATGAGCCCTTCTTCACCGGCCGAGACCTGTGGGCATTGTAAGTTCTCGCTGAGGAACAGCCTCGGAGACCTCGTAATTGGAAGGCGAACTACCCCACAACCGCTAATGAGAGAGAAATGCTCACCATGTAGAAGCTCACGCGACCATGTCTCTGTGCATCAAACATAATGCCGTCCATTGTGTTCACTAAGTCAAGAATTTAAGCATGTTATCACGGCACACCTCCTGATATAATCTAGTCTGAACATGACTTTACCTGTTACCATGTTCTTGTACCACTGCATGACTTGCTCATTCGAAATTGCTTCTGATATTTGACTGGGATCCTCAATTCTGTTATTGGAGTTCAGGATCCGATATGTGGTAATTCGAGGCATCTCGCTGGGGATACTCCAGCGCATTGTTGAGCTGTAGGGGCTGTCCACAGCTCCAGGGAAGCATGGACTTATCGTGAGGGTCTGTCAGAAAAGAGCTGATATACCGTGCTAATCGCTAAGATCGGGATTACCTACAACGTTGTGTCTGTGTTGAAAGCATGCCATCTGAGTTGGCATCCCAGACCAGCACTGCCCGTTATACGTGGGCGGCAGAGCAGACTTGCAGCCCTCGTTGCTGGACGTAAACCCAGCATTTTTACTCCTCGCTGCAAAGATATGAACAGCGAGCTATGTCAAGAACAAAGCGTCTTGGCGAAGATGTAAGGGGAAAGCAGCACAGACAAGGCGCGAGTGGTTAAGGGGTGCGCCGCGCAAGTTCATGTATAGAAGACACAGTTTGGGCTGAGGAGATCAGTCTTGGTTTAGTTCGTGCTAATGGCATAGGTTCGGGCCAACCTTTGCAAACGTGGCAAGGATTCCATCGATAGATCAGTGCCATCTGCAGCTTACCCGGCATCGTATGTGACCCTCGGTTAACTGAGCCATCGCTTATCGTGAGGCATAGTGAGTGAGTTTATCCCGACTCCGTCGCCTCATAAAGCTTCCGAGGCTCGGAGACATGCTTACAAACGGTAAACCCGAGCGTAAATGAAATGGGGAGTTGGTAGGCCGCCGAGCGAGGATCGAGACCCCAGCTGGATCCGGATCCTCCGAGTGGCCCGGGCCGTGGAGAGCTGACTATCCGATTACCAACTCCATGCATTCTCGATACCGAGGCCAAGACACTAGCTACTACCTGTGAATAGTATTAATCAAGTTCATATAGTAAGCGGATTGCCGTGCTTAACCGGCTGTCCCAGGCCATCCGCATCAGATTGGGTTCCACTAGTACAAGAGGCGGCACTCACCTTCTTTGTATACTTGAGTTTTGATCCCCTGCCTCTGATGAAATGATCTTCAGAAGTACGGGTATTTTCAGGTGTTTGATCGACTTCGAGACCAATGTCATCGTGCCGCTAATTGGACAACTTGGTACGAGCACTGGCGCTGAGAACGAATAACACCCTTGGACGCGAACCCAGACCCTTCCGGTACGATGTTCCTTCGGCGGTGCCGGGTATCAGTAGCGCTGAAGACTTCAGTCTTGGGAGCATCTGAATCCCTTCAGCAGGCTCCTTTTTTCTCTGTATTTAGACAAAGGGCGTGCCATGGATATCACAAACGGCCATTCTCAAGTACATCCCGGCGACATGCAGTGCAGCCTTACCTACTTGCTGATATCGGAGAAGGTAAGCCATAACTTGATTCACTGCAAACAGACCCAAATCTCAAATCTTTCGTTTTGAACAATTCTGACACTACGTAGGCATCACGGAATGCCAAGTATTGTCTTGGGCTGTCAATGAGGGCGACTTTGTACAGCAATTCAGCCCAATTTGCGAAGTTCAGTCCGATAAGGCTTCTGTTGAGGTAGGACTTCCTTACTTCCTTCTATCCATGAAGCTTTATCCACCCAAGAGCAAGTTGAATAGGCAGTACGAGCGGGTATGACTGACTATCAGAGACAGATTACGTCACGGTTTGATGGCGTGGTGAAGAAGCTGCACTATGAGGAGGGAGACCTAGCCAAGGTTGGCTCCGTAAGTCATATTGAGTAGTCCAGTGAAGAAGAAGAAGTGTGTACTAAATGCTGAATTTCTTCTTTTTGTACAAAAGCCTTTAATAGACATCGATGTGGCTCCAGATGAGGAGCCGCCCCTGGAGCATTCTACGCCTATCAGAATAGCTTCACAAGACACTCCAAACCAAGCGGAACCCCCTCTGCCAGAAGACCCTACACCTTCTCCCGCAGCATCACTTACATCACAAGGCATCGAGTCTCCGGAAGCGGGAATGAGCTCAAGTGACCCTGTATCAGCAGCTGACAGCTGGACCTCGGTCTTCGCCACGCCCGCCGTTCGTCACTTATTGCATGAGCACGGCCTCGATATCACCAAAGTACAAGGCACAGGAAAGGGCGGACGGGTTCTAAAGCAAGATGTGCTAAGACACATTGAAAGTCACGGTGTCCAAGCTCCAAACAATGTATCGACCAGAACGCAAGCAAAGTCGCAATCTCCAGGCATCATGAATCCAACTCCGTCAACGGTGGGCGACCAGATGATGGTGTTGTCGCCGGTGCAGAGAGCCATGTTTAAGACCATGACGGCGTCGCTCTCCATCCCGCACTTTCTATACACACACAAGGTGGACTTTACATGTCTCACCAGCCTCGTCAGGAACTGTAGAACGGATCAGAAACTAGCTTCCCGACTCAAGGACCAGACAGGAACATCGGTCAAGCTCACGCTGCTGCCTTTTGTGCTCAAGGCCCTTTCACAGGCCATCGGGCAGTTCCCTATCGTCAACTCCTCGGTCGACACAATCGCCTCTGGTGACAGTCCGGCACAAGTCCTTCTCCGCGGCTCTCATAAAATTGGCGTCGCCGTCGATAGTCCAAACGGCCTCGTCGTGCCAGTCGTGCGCGATGTACAGAACCATTCGGTACTGAGGCTTGCTGCAGAGATTTCTCGCCTTGCAGCGCTAGCCAAGGCAGGGAAACTGGCGCCTGCTGACATGTCTGGAGCGAGCATTGTCGTGAGCAACATCGGAAGCATCGGCGGGAGTGTGGTCGGTCCGGTGATCCTGTCACCAATGGCTGCGATCGTAGCTGTAGGTCAGATGGAAGCTGTGCCCGTGTTTGATACAGGTGAAGATGGCGTGGAGAGGATCGTGAAGAAGGAAAAGGCTGTTTTGAGCTGGAGTGCAGATCACAGGATTCTGGACGGGGCTACAATAGCGAGATGCGCACAGGAGATGGCGGTTTGGTTGGAGAAACCGGAATTGTTTAGTTTGGGGGCAAATTAGGTGATAGATAGATAGCGCAAAGGGTGTCGTTTATCATCAGTTACAGCCGTCTTTCATGTAGATCCAAAACACCATGTTTGCCGCTCACTCCGAAGTCTTGCTTGTAATGATCTGAGCGACTTCAGTCGTTACTGACGGAAGAAACTGTGCTTCAGACTGTTCCACAGCAAATCGCGTCCGCGAAGGTATCTCGGCACGACTTATGATTTCGGGCCTCAGGTACTGAATGTAAATTGAATTGAGATCAATCTTGGGACAGCAACACGACTCTTCAACATCAGTCGCGGACGGCGGGGTATGTAATATTTTCGTGCAAACCCTTTATCCGATTCCCCTACCTTAGCTGGCAAACACTTCAAGGCGAATTACTAGTGTTCTGAGTAGGATCTGAATCACACTCTGCTGGCATGGGAAGAGTTCTCTCCACCAATCTCATACTAAGTCGACCCCAAATCCCTTGTGCTTCACGTTTATTGCTCGGCCATATCGCTGGCAGTATTCTATCGCTCCCTAAGATGACTGCAGTGCTTTGGCAACCGGAGCAGTGTCCTGATACGGTCAGACGTCTTTTCGCGCGCGCGAGGAAGATAAAATCTGTGGGCTAGGAACGACTTACGGCCCAAACCTCATATGACTTGATTCTTAGCTTATCCTTGTTATTCGTCGATAGCACAATTCGAGCAGCAAACTCTCCGGACACCACCTTCTGGTTCTTGAGGGTCATGTCAACATGGCCAATGATCAGCAGGTCTTCGCCTTTGGCATCATGTGTGTACACTCGTTTGACTGTGTGATGTCGTGCAGTCACTACTGTCCAGGCATGTTTGCGGCACTGCCGAATCTCTTGCTCACCCCAGTCTTGATTAGTCTCATTGACCGGGGACACACGCTTGGGGAAGTATCTCATTCAGTGCCTCACCGTCAGAACCACTGGCCGTGCCAGTGGCTGCAATCAATTGTCCATCCTCGGCAAACACGTTATCGGCAAGTGTGGGACCAGCCTTTTCAGTAGGATCGTCCAATGTTGAGAACAAAAGATCAAGTAACGACCCTGTTTCTGCGGGGACGGCACCAGCGGGCCAAGCAGTGTTATCGATGCTGTATCCCATAATAGTGCGTCACTGAGTGGGCGATGGTAAATTGGTAGGGGGACAACCCAAATATCTTGCTGAGCAGCCGGTATAGCACGCAGCCGATTTGAAAAGTAAGATTTTGTTATATATTCATTCAGCTGTCGACCGGTGTGCCCCGAGTTTCGGATGATTGAGGTCTCAGGATCGAGTACCTGCGGCCATAGCACCCGGAGCCTTCGGACAGGAACGTGTTAGGTTGGTGTCAGCAGCCGCTTAGCACCTCTGCCGTTACGTTCCGGGGAGATCAAAGCCACCGAGATACAATGCGCCTGCTGAAAGACATAGTTCGTATTCGAATGCGGTTGTGATGAGACATCTGGCCAGATTTCGGGCCGAGAAAATGTAAAGAGTGATCAGTCTGGAGGAGGTGGGTGGATCAAGAAGCATCTAGCGCCGTCCAAGAGTTTGGGGACTCCCTCTACGCTCTTGTCTGGGCGTTTTCCTCACCACAATATCGGACAGTATGGACCACACGCAAGCTGGTGATGCACGCAAAGAGGCGTCAAAGAGGAAGCGGGCCCCCGTTGCCTGCGTACTATGCCGCGGTCGCAAAGTCCGCTGCAATGTTGCCTTTACGGGGAGCCCTTGCACGAATTGTGTCTTGGATGCGGCCGATTGTGTTGTAATGACGCGAAGGAAAAGGAGGTAGATAAGCGTGTCCCCTAGCAAGGAGGCAACCCAACTGACATGATGCGTGACTCCAGTTCACCTCGGCCCAAGGAGTCTGCTAAGATCTCCCCTCTGAATCACAATCACCAGGATGGCGGTACTGGTATCGAAACGCCAACACAAGAAACACCTGAGAACCACGAATGTGACCTGAACGCCCGAGCGCCATTCGATTGTATGATGGATACTCTGGTCTCAGAGTCCGATCGGGAGAGCGCCAGCTGCTCCAACGATGGCATCTTTAGCATCAACCCCGTCGTTAATGAACAGTGTCCGCGCCTCGCTAGCTTCGGGGTCGACGTGCCGTACTCATCCTTACCATTCTTAACCCTGGATAATATCGGAAATCTGGACTCCATCGAGATCAATTTCCTGGAGATGCAAGGCTGTCTGCGAATACCAAACAGATCATGTCTGCAGGAATTCGTCCGTGAATACTTCCTCCATATTCACCCCCTTCTACCTATCCTGGAAGAGTCCATTTCCTCTAATTTTTTGGAATTCGAGCTATCAGCGAGCAGTAACGAGACAAAACTGTCGCTCTTTATACTGCAAGGCATATTGTTCGTCTCATGCGGGGTGAGACTACTCTCTTCTCTCGCAGCCTCTGTTGCCTCTGCATGTGTCACGATATGGCTCGCTAACCCACCTTCTCGTGTTATTAGTTTGTTCGGCCTGCAACTCTCCGTGCCTTGGGATTCGACAACATTCTGAGTGCAAAATCTGCATTTTATCGCAGGGCGAAAATGTTGGCACACCACGATGCAGTGTGCGATGCAACAGACATCGCTCAAGGGGCTTTACTACTCACATACTGGGGCAAGGTTGATGATGGGTTTCGGAAGAACACATCCTGGCTGAGCCTGGCAATGCAAAACGCCGAGAATGCCGGGGCGCATTGGGACACCCCTTCTGAAGCCCGTTTTGGCACACGAAGATGTCTTCGACGACTCTGGTGGTGCTGTCTGATCCGGGACCGCCTCATGTCTCTTGGTCTTCGACGACCGATCCTGATGACGCGAGACCACCTAGATTCCCAAGACGACGACGAATGCTCGATGACGCGAGGCTTAGATGCTAACATGCTCTTCGAGAGGGTGTACGGTACCAAACACAAGCATACTTTCGGTTCAGCCTTTGTGTCCTTGTGCAACCTGTGTGTTGTTCTCACCGACTTACTCCTATTGATTCACCCACAACACGAGTCAGCACAGCTGTCCGAATTTCAAGCGTACAAAATCAAAGCTTCGGCATGCCACAGTCAACTGGATCGGTGGTATAGCACGTCGTTCAGTCCACTAACGGCTGAGCTGTCGTTTACTGAACCCGACGAAGTACAGACAGTGGTCTCGCTCCTATCCATGTATTACCAGTGAGATCCCTTGCTACTGTTCTTAATATGTCGACCAAGTTAACCAAATCAGGGCAGCGAAGGTGTCTCTGTATCAATCCGAAATCTGGCATATTAGTGCACTTTCCCCAGGACACTCGGACTTTTGTTCCGCTACTGCGGGTTTGCAAGATGCAGCACAAAGCATCACGACCATCAGCGAGGATATCTTCAAGAGAGGGCTGTCAATATATCTGCCGAGCACGGCAGCTGCTTGTACAGCGCTTCCACTCCTCCTTGCGGTCTTGGATACGCGGCTCGCCAAGCAAAGGAGCGTCCAGCTCGACAACAACGGTCCAATCGCCCGGTTAGACTCACTCATCAAGATCATGAACGTCTATAGGTGCCAGTATGAAGGGGTCAATACCATATCAGAAGCTATCAGGCGGATCTTAACATTGGAAGCAATTCCTGAAGCGGGCAGCTGGAAGGAGCTTGTTGCGGCCCATCCAGAAGTGTACGTCAAGTTTGTGGTTTCCCTGGAGAGGACCCTAACTAAGGGAAGGCATCTTGAATATTGGGAGGTGCTGTATGATAACGGGGTATTATCTCATACGACACAAAAGCACCAGGAAAGGGCTGCAATCCAGGGAAACCAAGGCGAATCGGGAAGGGCTGCCACGGACGAATTGCTGGATGAGTTTATATCATTACCCTATGACGCCTGGCAAGTGGAGTCCAGCATCAGGTCACCATTATCTTTAGATGCAGACTTGCTATCTAGTATCAACTAATTGAACTGTATGAGTTTATCATTTGTACTCTCTCGTGACAAAAAACGGACTGATCTTTACATATTGAGACACGCTCCATAGCCCTCTATTTTGACTATATGTGCTCCCTCTTAACCAATATGCACAATGCTCAGCTCTCTCGCTCTCGCGCCGTGATGAACATGATGGCAGATGGATTCAAATCCACTCATGGCCGATACTCACAGGGCAAAAGTCATAAATGTTGACCGGTTTACATATATTTCAGTTCAGTTCAGTTCAGTTCAGTTCAGTTCAATTCCTACTCGGTTGTAGCCGCTATTTAACCGCAGCCATGCCCGGTGAGGCTGGCAGCCGACGCGGCTAGACGTTAATCCAGCTGCCCCACTTCGCCATTGACCAGCTGCCCCCAAATTTCCCACTTCGCTCCTCAACCTCTATCTACTCGTGGCCGCCACCTCGTGTAGAACGTGGTTTTCTACTAATGTACATGTATATAGGTTCTGTCGAGGCGACTCGCCTCGTGTCTTGCGTCCTCATACCTACAGTCTCCCCCCAACGCTCAGCTTCGTCTGGTGTGTGACTCGATCCCGAATTGCCCAAGGATCCGCGTCCGTTCTATAAACTTGATTGCCTTTGCGGCTATTTTGCGCTCGTTCAGTATGCTCCGGAGATTGTGTCGTCCTGGTATGTTGCCAAGTTCCTGGTTCCGGAGTTGCCGGTGTCGGCGGCAGCGCAGCAGGACGTGCGCTACCGTTTGTCGTTCTTCCCTGCATGGACAGTTGGCGTCTCGTACGTCTGGCACCCCTCGGCTGAAGAGAAAGTCGTTGAGTGCGATCTTCTCAGTCCTCATCTGGATGAGGAGTGCGCTCTGTCGTTTGCTCAATCCGTCGTGCAATTGCAGGATCTGTTTGGTCGGCTTGGGGGTGTATCGGAACGAGGTTCTCCCTCGTTCCTCAGTCGTCCAATCCGCTGTCCAGGCACTGCGGGCTTCTCTGTGCGCCCAGGTCTTTAATGTTGATCGGAGGAAGTAAAGCTCCGAGGGCATGTTCGCCCGTGGTCCTGCCGGTCCTCTCTCACGCCAGCCTGTTGCTTCCTTGGCTGCCTTATCTGTATCTTCGTTGCCCTGCAGGCCTATGTGTGCTGGAACCCAGTGGATCTCAGTTGAGAGGCCCTTTCCTTCTAACGCCGTAGTCTGCTGTGCAATGTTCTTCAGCAAATAGGCTCCAGATTTGCCCTTGGGCTTGGCTGAGGATCGGATGGCTGCCTGGTTGTCTGTAAATCAGTACCTTGCTCCGGCGGTGTCCTCTTTCCCTGTCGTCTTTTGCAATATAGAGGGCCAGTGAGATACCCTGCAGCTCGCCAGCGTAGTGTGACGTTCGGGTTTCCCAAGGTAATAAACCGGTTTATGTTGGCAGTTAGGATAGGCGAAGTGATCTGAGCAATATGGTTCGGTCACGATCACAAACAGTCATCTGGGAACTAGGGCAGATGATGTAAGGATCTTAGTATGGTTGATAGCTAAGGCCTAAGAAGTAGAGCTACCTAGAGGGAAGTTTGAAGGGGTATATATACACTGTCCGGTACTCGTGGATCACGTTCTTGACCGTGATCCAAGGCTTAGTCTCGTCGCTATGATAGCGTCCATTATTTTGCCTATAGTGTTGAGAAGGGCTATAGGTCTGTACGATTTGGGTGCAGTGTAATTGTCTTTCCCTGGCTTCCGGAGGACCACCGTTGTGGAGCATCTAAAGTGTTGTGGACAGTATCCAAGTGCAAGGCTTTGATTGAAGATTCGGGTCAGATGTGTCGTTATCCATGGCGAAGCAATCTGAAGGACCCGATTGGTGATACCATCCGGGTCCGAGGCTTTGAGAAGTGCCGTATTGCGGATTGCTTCGACGACTTCCTGTTCCGAAACGGGAGGGAGGTCGATTTGGTCCCCATAGTCCGCCTGGTCGATATCTCCCAGATCTGCGTCCGGGGGCGTGGGGAAGAATGTCCTGCGAAGAAATTCGGCCTTCTCGTTAGGTGAGACCGCGGTCGCTGATGTTAAAGGGTCTTTCAATGCCGGTGTAACTGTGGGGGCATGGTTCCCCCTATTTCGCGCCCACTTTGCGAGGCGCCAAAGGGACTCTGGAGATTCAGCGGCCTGTTCCACTCTTTCTCTGTGAGTCTTACGCAGCGCTTTTCTGATCACCCTTTTCTTCTCGTTCCTTGCGATGCGGTATGCTTCCCAGCTCTCGTCGGTCTGGTCGCGACTGTAGATCCGTCGCAGCCTTTTTGTGTCGGCAAGGATCGCCGTGCATTCGTTATTCAATCCCGGCCTCGACTTTGAACTCGCGGATCGCTTAGGTACCGCACTATCTATTGCATCTGTGAGTGATGAAGCGACTTCCGTCACGAACATGTCCAGAGCTGTCTTTGTTCGAGGTCTCCGTACTGGTGGCAAAAATTGTCTCAAAGTTCTTGTAAATACCGTCTCGTCGACAGGCTTCCAGTTTAGTCTCGTTGTGTTTGGTAGCAGGGCCGGGCGTAAGTCTAACCCTGTAATGATTGGTAGGTAATCTGAGTCGTGATTGAGGTCCATGTCCACCTCGCATCTGACCAGCCTGTCCTCCAATCCTGCCGTTGTAAGACTGAGGTCGATGGTTGATCTCCGACTTGCCTCCTCATACGTGACCATCCCTACGGGTAGATGACTAGTCAAGCTGAACTCGTCCATGATTTCTAGTATCTCCTCAGCTTCCGTGTCGGTCTTGGGGATATCACTGCCTCCCCATGATCTGTGGTGCAAGTTGAAGTCCCCGACGATGATCCCGGGTAGTAGGTACGTAGTGATGTTGAAACTGAGGTAAAATGCTCTGCCGATTTTCTTGTTGATGTTGGGGGTTGTATACATTGTGGATGGCGACTTTACTCTCGTGTGCTTGGGTCTCTAATGTGAGAGAGCAGATATTTGCGTTGATATGCTCAAAGGTACATTTGGAATGTGCAAGCCGCTTGTTGACGAAGAAGCACACTCTCGCGGTTTCTCCTTCGTTGGTTGATGGGTAGCAAAGGTGAAACCGGTCCTTGGCTGGATGGTGGGTTGTCGCCATAAAGGGGTTGGGCCATGGCTCCTGGATAGCAAGGATGTCGCAGTCCTGGATTCTGGGGTCCCGGAGCAGTGGTGCCATGACTATATCCTTCGAATTCCTGACGTTGTACTGTAGTATGGTAAGTGATGTTGTACTTTTCATTCTTGTTGTTCGATATCCGTTGCTCTGTCTTGCGTCCACTGCATGCTCACGTCCATAGCCTCCAGTGCTCGGCGGGTTTTCGTCACGGCCCGTCTTGGTCGTGTGTTCTCAGAAGCATCCTTTTCCGTGGCAACGTTGATAGAAAGATCGATGTTCTCATCTTGTGTGAGGCTGCTTACTGGGTTGTGGCGTTTCTGTATCTTCTTGGTCGGCGACCTGCTCCGGCCAGGTCGTGCTCCTTGGGATCGGTCTGGCTGTGCGGCCGATCTCTCTGATCTCAGGGTGCTCGAACCCGAACGGCTGGTGCTGGGGGAACTAGAACTTCCGGGTGATACTTTGGTCGTGCCTTGTACGCGGTTTTGATCTTGGCCATTTCCTGTTTCCTGATCGGGCATGTGTTATGCTATGCTTCGTGCTGTCCTCGACAGGCGGCGCATTTGCGTGCTGTTGCATTGTCGTTTTTCGATGGGCAATCCCGGGTGGCATGATCTTGCGCGCAGTAGCCACATGCTATTGTTGCCTTGCATTGGGTTTCTATGTGGCTGTATTTGTGGCATCTGAAGCACTGTCTCAGTCGGCACTGCCTGTCATATCGCTCGCACTGGAAGACCTCGCCTTGCCATATGAGCCCTTCGTCAATGATTCTGTTCGCGTCTTGTGCTTTTGCAAATTCAGCGATCACGGATGACGCTGACTTTGTCGCTGATGGCTTGGTAAGCCATCCAATGTATTTGATCTCTGCGTTGGGGATGAACGGTTTGTTGTCTTGGAGCAGCCCGTCCCTGAGTTCCTCGAAGCGGTCCATATCCATCGAGCTAGTGTGTATACCGTGTGCTAGCACTCCATATGTCGAGACGGCGCACTGTGGCGCCATTGCCGATCCTGTGCTCCCAATCTTCCGCGAACTGGCATAGAGCTTCCGAGTCTGCGGCCGTGATAGGTTTGATGCTGAGATCACCGCTCTTTAGCTGGTTCGATGAAACTACTTTTATCCTGCCGATATGTTCGTTGCTGCTCTGTTCGATGGCTCTGTCTACATGTGCCTTTAGGCTACGGGGACTTATGGCTCTAATGTTGGCGATGGTGATCGGATCTCGAATATTCACGATGATTTCACGTTGTGCTTGGACGAGAGATGTTCTATGATTAAGAGGGTTATGCATACTCGCAGCGAGTCCTCCCCTTGCGGCTATAGTGGCGTATGTGTGGGCGATACTGTTTTGCGGAAGTGTTGTTGTGGGTTTCATCTCTCTTACCATCTTCATCGTAGTTTTGCCGACTTCCATAGCTTCTCTGGCAGCAGTCTCTGCCGTTCTGGCGATACTGTTGTTCTCCTGGACTGTTGCAATGGTCTGTCGTCATTTTGTTGGAGGTCTCGAGCTCTTCGTGGATTTTGCTGATGGCCTTGGCCGTGGTTTCCGCTGCTATCTTTGTCTCTTCCTGTGTATTGCGGATCGCTTCGTTGAGGTCGGGTGTGCCCTGAACCTTCATTATCAGGGACAAGGCCCCGAAGATTATGAACTTGACTCGTCGAGATTCGATGGGTGCTTCGGCCGTGCTGTCGATTGACGTCAATGCTGCCTGCAGATATGTGCTGAGCTTCGTGGCATGCTCTCGATGGTCGGTGGGCCAGGGGTGGTCCTCGGGCCACGGGGTCGCCATGATGCGTACGTCGCACTTGGGCTGTACAACGGGCACCTGGCTATCCATTTGACCTGTTGAAGCGTCTTGTGGCGCGGTAAATGGTTGTTGTTTCAAAAGTTTCGTACTCGCTGATGATGAGGTTTTTTTTCCCCGGTTTACATATATTGTTGAACCAGATGGTAAAACGGGAAGCGCGAGCGATCACCTGATTGTATCTTCAGTGATCGCCCGAGCTGGTAATTATATTTATAGACAGAGCTACGCTTCAAGATAGGGGGAATGAACAACTATCATCGATCGCCTAACGTTAACCTGTGAGCTCACACGCGCAGCAATAACGGGAACAAGGGCTAAATCGAGCACAGAGTCCTTTCAACATGTATTGTATTTGTATGAAACCTCGACTCATTGGAGGATTACTTCTGCATCGCTCCCATCTGTTCTAGTTCATACTCCTTTATTTGCCTTTCCGTCTTCTCTGTCGAGCTAAACGGGGTCGAAACTGCGCCACCATTGGAGTGCGACGGTGTTTGTTTCTCCCTACCAGTGGCAACCCGAACAATACGGTCGGCCGTTTCGGCATCCGGAGCTTCTCGGCCGCGCCACACCACATGTCCATCAGGTCGGACGATGACCAAGGGAAGCTCCCACAACTTCCGGGCATGCTCCTCGCCTCGAAGGACAATATGCTGCAGGGGCATGCAGGCGCTTTCGGCGCTCTTCAGTAGGGATTCGGGCGGGTTCTCATTCCCTTCGTTGGTAAATTGAACCAAGGTCCAGTATTGCCCAAATTTATCGAAAATAGAGCTGCCATCTTTGAGGAAGACATGCGGAGCTCGCGACCCTGGGAACGTACTTGGGAGATATCGAGATGGCTCCCAAGGTGGCTCCTCGCGATCCTCAGCGACCGGGGTCGGATAAACATGAGACTTATGACGATGGTCCATCTCGATGCCAAGATCAATATTCTCTCCATTATTCTTTTGGTAATGTTCAACCACTTTCTGGCGGAGGCGCTCGCCCTCTGGGGAATCCTCTTCCACAAGGCTAGCGTTGCCTCCCAGGATTCCGGCCATGGCAATATGTGCCTGCATGTGGAATCCGGAACGCTCGATGGAGCTGAGTGCGATAGGGCGTCTCTCTCCTTCGTACGAATCGAGGAGCCCTAGGCCATACTTCTTCTTGATCACCGCTGCTAGCTTCCATGCAATATCGAAAGCATCCCCGATGCCCTGCACATGTTAGAGATCGAGCTATTTATCACAATAGCGAAACAGCTACTTACTGTGTTCATGCCATAACCTCCAGTTGGGATGTTCTGGTGCGCCGAGTCTCCTGCTAAGAACACCTTACCGCCAGAACTTCTGTAGCTTCGAGCGACGGCGATACTATGTCTGTAGGCAGATCTCACAAGAATCTCGTCAATTTCGACCTTGAAAGGATCACCCAACCCCCCGAGTGCCCTGTAAACGGCATCGTGTGAATCAATTGACTCATGATCGGCGTCGAGAGGCAGGAGAAGATGGGTCGTGAAAACGTCTTTGTCATCTTGGCAGATAGCCGCTGCATGTAATCCGGCATCATTGAATATAAAAAGATGCCAAAAGCGCCCAAACTTGAACAAATTGCTGAGATCTGTTGACTTGAAATGCACCAACAGAGCGTAACCCGGCCTGCGCAACTCCGCGGGTTAGGTGATCCAGCTGCGTGTGGAGACAAACGGCTTCACTTACACAGGTCCGCCTTCGAGAGGAATTCCGAGATCCCGTCTTGTTCTGCTGGATGCTCCGTCGCACGCCACCATAAACTTCGCAGCCAATTTCGTAGTTTTGTTGGATTCAACATGTACTGCGGTAACCTGGACGGCATCATCGCTCTCGGTGCATTTTTCCACCTTCCAGCCGAACCGGCAATCGATCAGGTCGTTCTCATCGCATCTGCCCCTGAGAAATTTCTCAAATAGCGCCTGTGAGACTCTTTGCCAGGGCTCCGAAGCGGCGGTGCCGTCGTTCTCCTTTCGATGCTGGTCTCGGAGTTCACGAACAGAGGGGTACTCCCAGCTCGTGATAGGCTTTGAGTTGTAGAGACCGGTCGTCATGTAGACATTGTATGGTGTCGTCTCGGGGACGCCTAGGTGTCGAGATCCCAAAATAAGCAGGGCTGATACTTGATGCAGTTCTGCTTCAAAATAAAAGACCTACCTATCTTTCTAACCTCATCTGCCAGACCAAGCCTTGCTAATAGTTCCATAGATCTACCATTGGTAAGATCCATCTTCGGCCACCTGAAGCACAGTTTAGTAAGGGTATTGGACAGTGGGATCGGTAGTTTGCTGACTTAGTAGTATCATTGTTGCGCTCAAGCACCACGGACCGGACGCCGTAGTGAGCCAGGACAGTGGCGGCAAGAAGACCAACCGGGCCACCTCCGGCGATAAGGACCGTGCCAGAGTCAAGTTGTTCTACGGCGTCATGGCCAGGAGCCGCAGGGTCCGTCATGATTGCTTGAAGAGGGGGTTGTGGAGGATAAGAGTCTGCTTCGAATTGGGACGAGAGTTGCTGACACGATCAATATATCATTATGGAAAGAGCCATTGGCAAGATACATTCCCAATCACTCGATCACTAAAATTGTTCATGTCATTGCTTGCCCGACAGGTGACAGCCCACTTTGTTCGTCGGTCCGAATATGCCACATTGGGCTTTGTGGGGAAAAGTGCCCAGAACTTGACCCCGAAGTGAATGTCCACATGATACAATTCCGGGATCCGTCCAATGGGTTCGCCGTCTATGTCACAGCTACTGAGATATCACCTCTAGACCCTGTTCAGCTCGCCGGAGTATTATTCCAGATCTATAAGCAGGTAGACAGTACATACCTTGTCAGGCACATCCTCCGGGACTTTTGTTCTGTGTGTTAACACACGGCAATAGTGAAGCAGCCTACGCGTGTATCCTATCCTAGGCGAGATTGTATTTCCTGAACACTTTCGCCGTCGAATAAACAATGGCGGCCCTCCTCGCTGGATCAGCCATTATTACCGGGGCGGGCTCAGGTAGATTTGCCTTCATGCGACCACATCACTGGACTTTTGGGGTAACTGCTGATGAGAACCCACGCCAACAGGGATTGGCCAAGCGACGAGCGTAGCACTTGCTCGCCATGGAATTCAGAAATTAGCTCTGATTGATCTAAATTTGACGGGCCTGCAGGTGACTGCTGAGTTGATCCGCAAGGCTGTCAACGACCAGACTGAACTACTCAGCATCGAGGCTGATGTCAGCGACGAAGCTTCCGTAACTCGGGCTGTGGAGAATGCCGCGAAGAAGTTCGGAAGAATTGACATCGCGATCAACAATGCCGGAGTGGGCGGTCCTCTTAAGCCATCGACCGAAATATCTATAGATGAGTATCGCAACGTCATTGACGTAAACATGATCGGGCTGTGGTTGTGTCAGAGGGAGGAATTGAAACAGATGCTCTCACAGGACCCTATTCAAGTCAGGTATGTCCAAAAGGAATCCTCCCTCTGTTGAAAGACCTGCTTTCCTCACCATTAGTGTAAGGCCCGGAGTGCAAAGCCGTGGTGTCATTGTGAACATGTCATCCATCTTTGGGTTATCGGGAGCCGCTCCTTGGACTCCCGCAGCTCCGTACAACACCAGGTAACCAATTCTATTCCTCCCGATATATGGACGCGTATCTGTTCTCTGAATACTAAGAATATCCACGCACAGCAAACACGGAGTGATAGCCATAACTAAGAACGTTAGTATATGCCTCCCCTATTCCAGCTAATGTTGACTAATCTCACAAAGGACGCAAATACCTATGCGAAGAAAGGGGTTCGCATAAATGCCATTTGTCCCGGGTGCGTTTCCTCTCCTTCCTCGGGTCTTTATGGAAATTGGCGTGGATCTAACCTTTGAACGATTAGTTATATCAAGACAGAATTGATGGAAGCCGCTGTCGCATCGAGCGATGCCATGCGCAAGGAGCTGGACAAGGTTCCCATGAATCGATTGGCAGCCCCGGAAGAGATCGCGGACGCTATCGTATTCCTGGCATCTTCAATGAGCAGCTTCATGACCGGATCTTCTCTTGTCATCGACGGGTCAGTGACACTGTCGGTTAAAATACAGACATAACCGCTAACAACGGACGCAGGGGATATACGGCTAACTGAGGGTGCGGCTAAGCTGTTATTATAGAGTACGGAATATCTGGCTTGGAGCCTTGCGCATTGACGAGGTCAGAGTGTATTGCTAGCACCTGTGTCTGCTGTCATTATAGCTGTAGTCTTGAGGGAGATGGTAGCGCCTCTTGCCTGCTGTGGTAGGGGAGGACCTGGTGAAGTCAATCATGCACTGATTCCCCCAAATTCGGCATTGCTTCCACTGAGGTCAATGGCACTACGTTCTGTAGAAAATAGTGGCAATGTCCAATATATTCGCTGGCAGAAGAGGCGTTGGATTGGATCCCTAAGCAAGGGCGGCCCATAGGTGCACCACCGGTGGTGCAAATGGAATTATATTAGGTTAGTAATATTATAAGTATATATATATAGCCTTATTTTTATCCCTATTAATTATTAAATCTATTTATTATAAGCCTTTTTAATTATAGCTTAATTTTATATTTTTTTTATATAATAAATTTAAGTCTTAAGCTTATATTTAAGTTTATATCTCTTCTTTTTAATAATATTTACTTACTTAAGAGGGAATATAACTTATAAATAGCTTTATATATAATAATTAGCAATTAAATAAAAATATAAAGCTATATTTTTATAATTATAAAATTAATAAAAATAATTAATAAAAAATTAAGTATTATTTTTATTTTTAATTATAAATAAAATAGATTTTAATATTTATAGCTAATAAGTAAAAGTAAATAATAATATATTATATTAATTATAATCTTTTTATTATTAAGAAGAAAAGCTTAAATAATATTATTTAAAGCTTAAAATATTATCTTAAAGATAAATATAATTAATATATTAATAGAGAATTTCTTATTATTTAATTAGTTTATTTTTATAGGTTTTATATAACTAAGAGAGTATTTATTCTTAAAAGAATAAAATATTATTTTCTCTTTTAAGTAGACTTTAATCTCTTAATTTATATTACTAATTATTTCTTTATTAATTTTATCTCTTTTATCTTTATAATTTTATAAATTATTTAATTAAATATATTATTTTATAATCTATTTAATAAATATTTATTTAAGAGCCTAAAAGTTAAGTAATTTAATAGTTTTAATAGAATATTTTATAGCTTATTTCTTTACTTTTAAGAAAAATAAATTAATAATTAAGCTAGCTATAATATATTTCTTCCTCTTAATAAAATAGCTTAGAATTATAAGAGGTTTAAAATTATATTTATAATAATAATTAGCTATAAGTTATAAAATATCTTAATTATAATATTAAGAATTATAACTTATAAATAAATCACTTATAATATATGTTGGAGTGACCCCTCATGTGGTGACATAAGACCTGAATTTGAATAAACCTCTGATATACAGATATCCTAGCTTTAGTCAGATGACTAGAAAACCCCTCTCAAGAAAAGAGGGGGCAGGAGGCATCCTTGATGAATACAAGAACGATCTTGGGGCTTGACATCGTATTGATCCCTATCTATTTGATTGAATGTGCCGTACGCGATCCAACACCTCTCTAATATATATATATATTACTGACCTAATATAATTCTATTTGCACCACCAGTAGTGCGCCATTATATAAGCTCTATTTGCACCACCGGTGGTGTACCTATGGGCCGCCCTAAGCAAGGTGAGACTGGGCACCCTCGGTTCGGGCCAATGCTTCGGCCAGTTCGGCCTCGCAACGCCGAGATTTGCGGAGAATAAAACCGGAAATAATAATGAAACTAGCCCAAATCCCGATGATATTTATTCAATTTCGCCAAGGCATAAGAGCAGCACTCGCCATCAATCTGGGCTTTGACACATATCGCAGACGTTGCCGATTTGAGCCCTGAACCCTCTCGTCTGACATCGTCATTCCACTGTCTGCCATTTCTCAATTGAATACAATGGCCGCGGATCGCAATCCCATTATTTGGGAGCCTTCAGAGGATGACTTGACTCGATCGGCATTGGCAAAGTTCCGCGATCACGTTAACAAGAAGTACCACCTCAATCTCACCAGCTATGCCGACATCCACGACTGGTCCGTCGATCCGTCCATGGCCAGTAACTTTTGGATGGAGTTGTTCGACGCTCTGGATATGCGGGCCTCAAAGACCCCGTCGCGCGCATTCGAGAAGGACAACCACAAGGTAAGGAAAGGCGCATCCTATACTAGCTGTTGTAACGCTGAATACCAGTTCTAGCGGGAAATGTTTCCGAGCCCTGTTTTCTTCCCCGACGCGCGGATGAACTTTGCTGGTAGCATCCTTACTAACCGAGACCGATCCGATGTGGCCCTGTACGACGTTCAGGAAGGATCGCTGGAGCCAACCGTGGTGACTTGGGGCGCACTTTATGACCAGGTACAAGACCTCGCTGCAGCTATGAGGGCTCGGGGCGTACGAAAGGGAGACCGGGTAGCTGCTGTTATCTCCACGTCTGGTCTTGCCATAGCCATGTGCCTAGCAACTCTCTCCATGGGCGCCATCTGGTCCTCGATATCGCCAGACTTCGGGTCGAAAGCGATACTAGACCGCATCCTACAAGTCGATCCCAAGCTTGTGTTTGCGTCTTCATCCGTGCGGTATAACGGGAAAAGACGGGACCTGGCCGAAACCATTCGATCATGGGCCCAGCAGGTTTCTTCCGGCCCAAGCCTTGCACACATCATCCTGGTCACCAAAGTTCAAAGTCTCGAATCCCAGTTTAGCAAGGTTGTTGATCTGCAGGCTTTTGTCACGAACGCGAAGCCGCTACCTCTCGAATTCGAACCAGTGCCTTTCAACCACCCGGGCTTTATCTTTTACTCTTCCGGAACGGCAAGTAACCCACCCACTGGAGGAAAGGTGGCAATAGCTGACATGAGAATAGACGGGCGCTCCTAAATGCATTCTACATAGCGCGGGGGTAGGCCACCTATATTCACCTTGACAATCCTTCTCGTATCTAACTTTCCACAGGGAGTCATGCTGCAGATAAAGAAGGACTACATCATGCAAATCGGCGTCGTGGAAGGTGACATTCTTTTCCAGTACACAACAGTACGTTACCCTTGTGAAGGCGCGGTAGCATGTCATCCCAGTATTCCATATTCTGACCCCTCTTATAGACAGCTTGGGTCATGTGGGCGTTCCTTCTCACAGCTCTAAGTACGGGAGCCAAGGTCGTTGTACTGGATGGATCGCCCTTGTATCCTGATATCACATACATTCCGCAGTTGTTGGCTAGACTCAAAGTCACGGTATTTGGAACCTCTGCAAAGTACCTCACTGATCTCATGGACAATGGAGTCAGGCCAGGTTAGTGATGCAAATCTCTAAAAGGGAGGAGACTGCTAACCCGGAACTTGGCCAGGAGACCAATTTGACTTGAAAGCTTTAAGAAGGGTCACGTCAACCGGCTCGGTATTGCCATCCGATGTTGCGAAATGGTTTTACAATGCCGGGTTCCCTCGCCGAATCCAACTGATATCTGGCAGTGGCGGAACGGATTGTGCATGCTCATGTGAGTCTCTAAGGGTGAAGCTCGGCTCAATGCATCGGCTAGGGACTGATTGAATGCAGTTGTTACCGGAAATCCCCTTACTCCCGTCCGAGCAGACGAGATCTCGGGCAAGTCTCTTGGCATGGCGGTTGATGTATTCGACCCTGTCTCTGCCGAAGGCAAGCGCGTCACTGGCGGGGAACCCGGTGAACTTGTCTGCACACAGCCCTTTCCCAGTCAGCCACTGACCTTTTGGGGTGAAGACGGGCTTTCGAAGTACAAGGCGGCCTATTTCTCCGTGTTCCCAGGTATATGGGTACAGGGCGACTTAATCCGGATCGATTCGCAGACTGGCGGGGTGCAAATGCTTGGAAGATCGTAAGTGATATACACAAAGAGCACCTCACCTGACTCATTCTTGAGATTACTAAGGCGTCAATGCTAGGGATGGCGTTCTCAACCCGTCGGGAGTCCGATTTGGCTCTGCCGAGATATACAACGTCATCCGCCTGTTTCCAGAGGTACAAGACTCGGTCTGTGTGGGTCAAAGAAGGCCAAATGATCGGGACGAATCCGTGGTATTGTTTCTGAAACTGAAGCCTGGGACGCCAGCGACCGATAAGTTGAGGAAGAGGATCGAGCGCAAAATCAGCCAGAGCTTAAGTAAGCGTCATGTGCCGAAGTACACTTTCTACGTTAACGATATACCCTACTCAAACGTGGGGAAGAAGCTGGAGATCACAGTGAAAAACATCATATGTGGTCGTAAAATCGAGCCGAGCGTCGTTGCTAACCCTGAAAGCCTTCGTCTCTACGAGCCGTACTACAGGATTGAAGAGGCAGCCAAGGCAGTAAGCTTGAACACCGAAGCTAAGCTTTGAATATCTTTACTATGTATCGAGTATGAAGTCCGCAACTCAAGATTTGTTTTCACAGAGTGTAATTTGGATGCGATAACGTCAATGATGTACTCTGTATTGCAGGCGATGGCTCGCAGGTCTAAGCACTAAACAAATAGAGTTGCTTAACATGCTTATTGCTATTCTGGATAGAGTTTGAGTCTTTATTAAAATGCAACTCTTGTTAGATCAATGACCTCTCTTCGCTGTTACCGTAAGGGGGTAATTTCAGTGAGAAACAATGGTCCAGCACTGAGCTACGATCAGCGTCCTCGGGCCGGATCTTTCGGCAGCTCCTGACGTTGTCGGTCCGAGAAAGGCCCAAGTGTTAAGCCCCTTCGGAAAGAAGATGTGTTTCACCGAATATTGCAATCCTGGGGTACAACGCGTCTGGGCCAAAAGTCTTGGCCCAAGGCATGAAGGGAACGTTCAATCTAGCTCGAAAGGCCAGCACAAGCTCACTTGGTTTACCAGCTATAAAGACATCATTTTTCTTTTCCTTTTTGCCCTTCATCGCCATTTCAACAGCTATCATGACCTCATCAAATCCGTGGGAGAGATTTGACCGCTGGCTTGGCCGGTTTGCAGCCATGAGTCCTGCAAAAATGCGAAGAAACCTGCATTATTTCTGCGCCCTCTGCGGCCCCATCGCCGGCGGATTCTTCATCTCCTGTTTTATCGCCTCTGGCTTTTTGCCACCTATGCGCCCATGGTGGTCAGCAGAGCGGTCTCTAGAACACTACCAAGCGCATCTGACAGGAATGCATGTAGGCAGCGCCCTCATGATGTTTTCTGGGGCATTCTTTATTCCGTTCTACTGCGTCGTTGCCGATCAGATGAAACGTATCCCCAACCTTCCTTGGATCCTCCCACAGCTGCAACTGGCCGCTGGCACGGCATCGACCATCGGATTTTTCCTACCGGGGATGCAACTCGCAGTAGCAGCATTTCGGAGAGACAGAGAGCCCGCGCTTCTCGAGCTCGCCAACGATTCCTTCTGGCTATTTGCGATTATGCCATTCACATCCTTCTTTCCGCTGTGCTGGAGCTGGGGCTATGCCATTCTTCTGGATACGCGAGAGAAACCACCTTACCCGAAACTCATGGCGGTCGGGAATTTCATTGTACCGTTCATGTTCCTCTGGTCAGCAGCGGTCCACGCTACACATAGTGGTGCTTTTGCTTGGAACGGGGGCTTAGGGTTTTGGACACCGATAGGGGTGTTTGGCTGCCAATTCGTCGGAGACACTTATTTTTTGCTCAAGGCCATCTACAACGACTATCTATTGGAGGAACAACAACAGTCAGCAGATGGAAGCGGGGTGTTGGCAGCGATGAGCATCCGAAGTGAAGGCCAGAAAGCTGAGCCTTAAAAAGGATCCATATACAGGTGCAGGCGAGAGCAGGATCAGAGACTTCATCCCATTGACAGGTAGTCAATTAAAGAGTAATTTAATTATACTTCGTCGGGTGTTGGGCGGACTTTGAAGATTAACAGCAAAATCGGATTAGAGAATTTATCTGGTCAATAGGTATTTAATTAGAGTCTTTTTAGTTTTACTTTAATATCTCTAGTATTATTAATGGCGAAATAAGAGCGGATGAGAGAGTTCATCCACTTAACAGGTAGTTAATCAAAGAGTAAATTACTTCTACTGCATCGACTATGGGCCGACCTTGAAGATTCGATACACAACCTCGACGTTTCCAGCGTCGTTAATGGTGATCTTGCCACTACCCAAGAACATCGACTCATTTACCCACGCCAACTCCTTGCTCCTACTCTCGAGGACAGGGGTCGTGTAGTAGTAACCTCCGCCAAAGTCCACGCTGTTCTTAACCCCTTTGAATAGTTCCTTTATTGGTCCATGAAACGCGATTTTCCCGCGATAGCTCAAATCACAGTTCAACTCAGGCCTAGTCCCAGGCTTTGTTGCGACAGAGACCCGAGCGTCTATGTCGGCATAGTTCTCGTATAGTCTCATCCAGTCGGTCCCTCCGATCAAGGGGATATCGATAGCTCCATCTGGAGACCTCAAATGTCCCCCAAATACTAAATGCTGCGTGTTAGTATAGAACGCGCTAGTTTGTGCGTGATAGGATGGGCTGACCATAAGCTGCGCTTAAATTAGAGTGCGGGCTTGCCTCTGACGCAAACCCGGGAGGACCATTGATGGTAAGGTCGAAGACGTGAGTCAATTTTGGTGCAGCCATTGTGGGAAGATATGCAGTTCATGTCCCTAGACGATACGACTATTACGACTGCACGATATGTGGGATATATAGAAAAGGTAGGCCAGATACGCATCTGAACACACCTCCGCGTCAATGCCGGTTCGACTAAAAGGAGCAGAAATCCTTTGGAAAATGTTCGTGCCGAACCAGCTGGGGCATTCGGGTAGTCGGACGGAATGCTCGAATCCTTATATGCCGAAATCGGTTCGGTCAGGCATGATTGGCCGATTGGAGGTCCATTCGCTCCGAAATGTTCGGCCTCGACTTAGTTCATGGCCTCCACTCAATCCCGGGCACGCCTTTTAGCATATCAGATTGCCAGTGTATGTAATGGAGCCAAATAGACAGGTTGATCTCAATAGCGGATCTAGAATTGCAAGGTCTCCCAATCATCTCTGTTACAACGTCCCAAGAATCACAAACATCATCATGAACTTATTAAAATGCACGGCGGCGTCTATTGTCGAGCTAGTACTCGCCTACCGGTTCATGAACGTACAGCCAAGCAGCTGGCTGCAAACTCTAGTAATGTTAATAGCCGGTCAATACTCCGCAAGCCTGCTGTTCTATGCTTGCCTATGGCCGTACTACTTTTCGCCGCTCCGAAAGGTCCCTGGTCCCAAGGTAGGCCCTCAGCGACCGATTGCTTGCAAACATCGTGCTTACCGTACTGTCGCAGAACAACACCTTCTTTCTCGGCCAGACATTGAACCAAGTCAAGGCACTACCTAGCGAGCTCGAAACCCAATGGATGAAAGAAAATCCCGAAAGTCCCTTCATCCGCTACCTATCACTGTTAAACTCGGAGGTTTTGATGGTCAACAACGCCAAGGCACAGAAGGCAGTACTTCAGACCAAGTGCTATTCGTTTGTGAAACCATCGTACTGGAGACGGATTGTCGGAGAGATAGCGGGCGTAGGGATCCTTTTCACAGAAGGGCAGGAGCATAGACGGCAGAGAAAGCTTTTACTTCGTAAGTGCGACCATGCATATCAAGTTCTCTGACGAGCGGCTAACCTTGTTTCTCAACAGCTCCATTCGCTTTTGGCAATATTAAACGATTACTTCCGTTCTTTGAGCAGAAAGCCCGGGAAACCTCGGCAATTATTTCCAAGTCGCTAGACAAGGGCGAAGATATTATTGATGGTCAGTTTTTACTGTCTTTTGTATTTGTGGCAGTGATGGCTCGTTTCGACTAACCGCGAAAAAGTGTCTACCCTTCTGTCAAAGACAACATTAGATATTGTCGGACTAGCTGCTCTGGGGTACGAGTTGAACACCCTTACCAGTTCATCGCCGTTGGCATTAAACTACGAGAAAATCTTTGAGTTTGCCACTCCGATGCAAATTCTTATATCCTTCATCAATCAGTTTGTTCCTATTCGCCCTTTCCTCCCATTCAAAGCAAACAGGAACTACGTCAACGCAAATGCAGAGGTTCGCCGGATTCTGCGAGAGCACATTCGCAAGAGAAAAGACGAGTACCACCGTGGAGAAATTCACGGGGAGAAGGCAAGCCGTGATCTCCTCACTCTCATGATTGAAGAAAGCGGCGATGTCTGGTCTGAGGACGAGATGCTTGGATATGTATGATTACCCCAAACTTCACCACCACCAAGAGAGCATGTTAGGCTGACCAGTATCTAGCTGTTGAACTTCATGTCAGCGTCAGTATAAAACATTCCATGTACGGTCTGGAGATTGCTCGGAAGCTCATAACGAGGTAGTGGACACGAAACCACCGCTGGTACTATAGTTTGGGCCTTGTACGCCTTGACACTTCACCCCCAAGTTCAGGAACGTTTGCGGAACGAAATCCTAGCCGGAATCAAGTCACCTAGCCCTTCGCAAACCGAGCTGGACAGTCTGGGATATCTCAATAACTTCATGAGAGAGGTTTTGCGGTTCTACCCTCCCGGTATGGCTTAAACATGAATGACGATATGCAAACGATACCAAGCACACCGCTGACTTTTACTAAGCTCCCAAGTTTCCTCGTGAAGCCGCCGAGGACCTTGAAATCGAAGGTGTCGTGATCCCCAAGGGAACTGCCATCGTAGTGGCACCCGCAGCTCCGCATTTCAACCCAGCCATTTGGGGTGATACAGCGGACAAGTTTGACCCCGATCGATGGGATGACCTTCTTGAGGCAGCCCGAGATCCCTACACGTTCCAGGCTTTCTCCACCGGACCCAGGATCTGCATCGGCAAATCATTTGCGCTGCTTGAATTCAAAGCGGTCATGACAGAGCTCATCAAGAAATTCAAGTTTGAAAATACGGGACCAGTTGAACCGCAGAGAAGCGGGCCTAGTTTGCGCCCGCTGAATGGAATGAGATTGAAGATCACGAGGGTAACGGAGGGGAATGAGAATTAAAAAAAAACCTTATTGCCAGAAGATACTTCCAATAGCAATACTTTTTGCCTCAAAGCCAATTGTTTGGTCAATCGCACTCCGCGCAATGTCAGTATCATCAGGACTTTGCTCGGTCGACCTCCTGTCGCTAACAATTATAACCGTTTTGAGCTCATGGGACAGGATCCTGCCTACCCTGGTCGACATTGCCGCCTCTAAATCAGCAGCACACTTGATGGGTATATCCCGAAGTGATGCTGGCATATCTGCTTGCTGCTGAAGCTGCGTCTCTAACACGACTTGTTCACTATAGAGTTGGTGGACCTTTTCCTTAGCAACTAATCTCTATTCGCACTCTGCAATTTCTATCTTAATTAATTTCTCAATCTAATTATTAAGCCTTCTATTCTCTTCTTAGAGCTAATTGATAATAGTGCTAAAGCTTGCTTCTAGACTAGAGATTAACATAATCCTGCTGAGAGCTATATTATTTCTATATATAAGTATAGCTTTAAATAATTCCTTAACTTCGCTAGATAAGAGTTAGAAAGTGCCGATAGAGTGATTACTTAAACCTTTAGTAAATATTTTAGAGAAGATTATAGAGAATATCTCCTCTTTGCCTTGAATAGGCTGCTACCTAGTAAAATTAATTGTGAAAGCTCTAATGCTTCTAACCTAAGCTAATATAATAGCCCTGCTAATTATAGTTTGCATTATTAGCTAGCTAACAATTAATTTTATATAGGAAATTTTTTAGCGCTTGCATGATATAGGTATATTAATAATTAAAATGAGTATTAGTTAATAATTGGCATTATAACTGCTATAATAGTTATAGGAGGATTAAAATTAATAAGAATAATAAAGAAAACTATTATAAATCGATTGATATTAATATTAATATATAAATCTATAAAATAAGTTACTTTGCAATATATTTACTTTAGGTTAACTTTCTTTAATAGTTATTAAGTAATAGGGTTAATAAGTATAAATTAAATAGCTATAGCTAATAAGAGTATATATTAACTTATAAGGTTTTATAGTAGCTATTAACTATAAGGGTTATTATGCTTAGCTTAAACTACTTATAATAAAGAAAGGGGGTTTAATAAAGTATTAAAGGCATTATTATAATTAATTAATTTATAAGAGATAAGTTAAATCTTATTTTTCTTAATAATATTTATAATGAAGTACTTTATATATAATATAAAACTTTAGCTTCTTTGCTATTAAATATACTAGACTATAGTTATATAATAATAGATTAAGATATATCTTTGCAATGCTTTATATCTTCTTAATATTATAATAATTAAGGATACTTAAAAGTATGCATTTAATATTAAAGTCTTTAAGAGCTAATAAGAGGCTTATAATGAACTGCTATATAGACTTAATAATGCATTGCTAATTATAAGATTAAGGCTATTAAGTATAGGAGGCATTTAATATAAGTTTATATTAAAGCAAAGTATATCCTTATAAGATTGCTAATATATAAAGATAAAGTAATAATAAATTTAAGAGTATCTTAAGCTTATTTATTACTAGGACTTAAATCTTAAGAGAGGATACTATTTAGCTATTATAATAAAGAAGGAAAGGAGTAATAGCCTATAGAGAACTAAGGTTTATTATTAATAATTATTTCTAAGAGGCCTAGGTAGCGAGCTATTTAAGGTAGCAAGGGGGCTAGATCTTAATTAATTAAGGACTTAAGATTATAGCTTATAAGCTAGACTTTAAATAGCTATTAATGCATTTTAAAGAAAAGGCAATAATATTTAAAGTTATAAAGTAAGGCAAATTAAAGTAGAAAATGACTTTAAAGCATTAAATTTATAGCTTTATTATTTAAGTTTTATACTTTACTTAAAGGACTTTAATAGAAAAAGGACTTTCTCTAGGACTTAATCTTTATAAAGTATAAGATTAACTTAAATAACTTAAGTAAATTAAAGAATACTTTGCTTTAGTTTATATATATTGCATTTAATTAAATTGTTAATTATGCTAAAGCTATTATAATATTAAATATTATCTCTTAAAATGCTTTATTTAAAGTTAATTAAAAGGAGCTTACTAAGGAGAGAACTAAGCTATTTTACTTTTAATTTAAACTAAAGACTTAAAAGCAATATATATTTATAATTAAGTAACTATTAGCTTATATTATACATTGCATATTATTTAAAGATAAGGTAGATTAATTATTATTTAAGCTAAGTAAAAGGCAGTAAAATGCTTATAATATTATAATAAAGTATATAAATAAGTTAATTAATAGTTAAAAAGAGTATAATATATATAATAAGTAAGTAATGCAAATAAGTAAGTAGCATATAAATCCTTAACTCAATTAACTTCTTCGGTTGCCAATTGAGGAACTCCAATATATAGGAAATGAAAGGGGCACTAGCAGGACATAGGGTAACCGAGGAATTAATTTTAAGGCAACCAAGGAATTCTATTTTCTTAGGTATATATGATTTAATGCATATAAAACTTAGTCAATATACTTAATTATCTAGCTAGACTTTATTAAAGTATTCTTTATTTGCTAATTAATAATAATTATTAAGATAGTTAATCTTTTATAGAAGATTATAATATTAAGGAACTTATAATGACAGGGGTAGGATGCATAGACTTAAAGACTAGAACGACCTCAATCGATATTATAGTTAGCATAGCAGTCGCACCTATATTGATAGTATTCTAGTGAATAAAAGCAAATTATAGGAAGGAAAAGAGTAAAACTAAAGCAATATAGACCTAAAATATTAACTATCCTTTCTTATAAATATTATTCTATTTATTATTAATAAAATAGCTCAATATAACTATAGAGTATTTTCAATATCATTTAGACTTATGACTTCTTTATTGCTAGTCTTACTAGACTATAGTGACACGCAGTAGGATTAAATCATACCTATAGGGTTTAGCTCATAGATTTCTTAAATCGCAGGTCGAAGTAGTATAGCTATGGGCCGCTCAGTATAATCTCATCAATAAAGAAAGTGAGATTTATAATATCCCATTGCTTTCCAATAATAGTCTATCAATTAAAGGTCTTGGGGAGCCAAGGAGCGGAGGGTTCTAATGTATATTCAAGCAAGAGTGTCGATTCATTGGCACCTACCCAATAAGGATACAGGAGCATGCCAGACAAATTCATAGCGTCGAGCTGAGCTCGAAGCCTAGGCCCCAGAGCACTATGACTGCCGAATTGAGTGACAGTCTCAGGTATTGAAGAAGCGAGGTTCTCTACCAACGCCTATTTACCAAGGGTCAGGGTTTAAATTAAGATAATATTAACTATATAAAGCTATCTTGCTCTTAAGTTTTTAAGTAAGGAAATAAGAAATAACT
>JAMAKE010000111.1:29212-58929 GCA_023628695.1 Nectriaceae sp. PG4201 | reverse complement strand
GATTGTCAAGGAATAGAGGCCAGGGAAAGGGGGCACAATTGAGGGAAAGGCGCTGTGGGCTCTGCCGGCAGCCTGGTCATAACTCAAGGACCTGTGAGATAGTAGTTTAGATCTTTGAAGAAGAGGAAAGCGATTAGTTTGAATTGATTAATTAATTTATTGTGTTTTTATTGCATTTTCTAGTTAGAAGGTTGAGATTTATGGGCCGCATGCTTAGGTGGGCTGCATGCTTATTATATATGTTAAGTAAATTTATATTTAAAAAAACTTAAAGCACTTTTTTTTTTTTAAGGTTATAAAATTGAGATAATATATTTAATAACTAAGCGGCCTATTTAACTAAGTAGCCTATTAATATTATATAGCTAAAAGTAGAAATTTTAAACTTTAAAAAATAAGCTCTTTAATTAATATATAGCTAAAAACTAAGATTTAAGTTTCTCAAGAAAAAGTTATAATATAGTATTTTTCTTATATTCTTAAAGAATTTATATAGCTTTTTAAATATAAAAAACTTAAAAAAAATAATATAAATAAGATTTTTCTTAATATCTATTTTAATTAAATTATATAAACTCTATAAAAATCCTAGTATATAAATCTTCAATTAACTTAATTTATATTAAAACTTAAGTTATATTAAGCTTAGTTTTAATTTTTAAAGAATATCTTAAAATTATAATTTAAGGTATAAATCTTAGTAGGCCGCTTAGTTAGATAGGCCGCTCAGTTGTCATATACATTATATAAATAGAATATATTTCTTAGATATTAAGTACTCTTATTTAAAGTGGGACCCCTGCTTTTTAGTCAGGTGACTCTTAAAGGTGGGAAAATCGTTGAAAGACCGCTGTTTACTCTGCAATTAAAGAAACAATGCTGTGCGAATAGCATGACTCTTAAGAAATTTTGGTACAAATAATGTGCATTATCGCGAACGCTTTAGATTAAAGGCCAATTGAGGATTGGGTGAGGAGTGTTATGCCCTGGTGCAAGAAATGGACTCTGGTGCAGCCACAAAAAAGTGCCAGTTTAAAGGGTGACGTCGGCACTTCAAGAAGCTGGTGAGATGAGATATGAAGCGCAGGTATCGAGGGCATTTGAGTCACAATTTGGCTAAAGGCACTGCAACCGTGCTTCATATGTCGTCGTTGTGTTACTATTTTTTGCCATTTTATCCAGCGTAACGTATTTTCAAAGCATTGAAGTGGTTGGAAACCTAGTGAACTGTGGCGCGAGCGAGGCGGTATCGCCTAAATTTTCGGAGATGCCCGGAAAAGCCACGATCGGGGGACGATGTAGAATCTAAGCCTTATGCCCCGCTATGTGGCTCTATCTTTAACTGTTGATAGCGTACGATTTACCCCAAGTTTCTGGGTGAAGGCCCTCGCCCTCGCCATTTAACAACCGGCTGATGCTATACGGATATATTCCTCAACCATTTCTCGTAGAGAGCCACGAAAAGCGGAGCCAGACTCTATTGGCGCCATATATCCCCTCTAACCACTGCAAAAAGTCCCTTCAGGGCGATATCACTGAGTTCCTATTGGAGCTGGACGATGCTAAGGCCCTGTTTCGGTAGCGTGGATCAAGATGGTACATGTAAATGTCAGACAACCCCGAAATTCCCGCTGCTGCCGATCTCGAACCACGGCCAGGAATTGTTGTGAATAATTGCGAAATTGCAACCAAAGTGAGACCGGCCGCTTTTCAAGAGGTGCTCCACCTCCCAGTGTGGTACCCGCTTGGGTGATGTGAGCCAAATACTGCCGTTTCTTGGAGTTGAAAAGACCCACCTGAATATATTTTTTAACTTTGTTAAGGGGCACTCCATAGCTGGGAGGTGAATGGAGGGTTTGCGTTTCCTGGTGGTGTTACATGAGGACCAAGTGTAAGGTGCTGATATGTTAAGCTATCGCGGACGTGCGAGGCAATAAGGCCGGCATTAGGGCATAAATCACGCTGTCTAGGCCGGAGAGACTAAGTGGTACAAGAGATAGTAATAAATGGACGGACCTAGAGCGGCGTCCAGAATTTTGCCATCCATATTTCTAATTAAAGGCTTTCGAGGTTGATTCCACGTTTGAATTATTTAAACATACGGAATCTTGGACAAGAGCGAGTACCGCTAGCTATTATCGATTTGAGAGTTCATCGACTAGGTAGTGAATACGATGCCTAGATGTTGACATTCCAGCGGGATTGTCACCACGTAGTCGTCAAGAATCGAGGTAATTTTGTAAGTGTATGGTCAAGACTTGTAGTCATTAGGTCTGCCTGCTGGGATCCGGTAAGCCTTTATAACATCAAGCTCCTTCTAATGGGTGAAACGCGGTGAGCCTATGAGGGAATAATGGCAATGGGGCACTTTTGGCCCTGTTTGTTCCAGTAAATTGGCTCTGGGATGGCTCGTGACAGTGCGACGGCACCCTCTAGTGACTAAATGGATCTATTGTTGGCTGAAAGTCGATATTAACCCCTGAATTATCGAGGTGGTATTATTCGTCCTGTATGGATCTCCGCTGGGTGGTAAAGCGACGAGAAAACATCCGCGTTTAGATAATCTGAGGGATCCAAGAGAAGAGAGTCAATATCCACGGGAATGTTCTCATTGCCCAGAAGTTCGCGGCCATCTACAACTGGTACATTAGTGACAGGTGGAGATTGTGCATCTAATGAGGTCTTCTCGGACGGCTGCGCTCGTTGGTTTTCGTGTATCTGGGTTCCAGTGATATGTGAGGCTAACCCTTGACATTGTCTTATATCGACCAGCCAACAGATAGTCGAATTAGAGAAGTTCTCTAGAGCATCTGGACGTCTCATCGCCTGGGACCAATGAATAATGTTGACCTAAAATAATTACAGCTATGTATACTAATTTATAGCTAATATTTTTATTGTTCATTTTCTCCGGTTGCGGTTGAAATATCCGAACCGGCCTTCAGATTGGATACCAGTACGTGTATGCGAATCGTCATGCCAGTATCGGGGAATACTCAAACACAACAGGGCATGTTAAGAACGCTCAGAAATATAGCATGAACTGTTCCCAGCTATATCCAAGGAAATTCCTTTTGTAAAGTCGATTGTAGATCCTGAGACTTTGAACGGCGCTCTCATAACACAACTTCAACGGCATCTCTGATGGCTGACGGATTACAGGACTCAGTAGCAGCATTGCGATATTGTGATATTTGGTCTCGAAAGTTTCGTGATGTAGGTGCCCTCTCGCTGATGTTCCGGGATCGATGCGGTCCATTGTTGTAACCGGCAGAGCGTATCCGTCTGCCATTCTACTAGATCGATATCTGGCCGCTGTGTGTAAGTAGAGAACGAATTAGAAGAGCTTCTTTGAAGAAAGTATTTGATTTCCGAGTTCATACGAGCTAATTGGAAAAGGTAGATGGCATTCCACATGTTCGTTGGTCGACTATTTGGCCCACTTGGCATGAGTGTGGTGTCTGATAGATTTCTATCGACGACGTCTTCAGGAAGCTTCATGACATTTGTCGGGCTAGCCGATGTGAGTGGAAAAAGATTACGGCGCATGACGGCTCATGGATTCGGACTTACCTAACAATCGCAATCTTTATCTCTCAGGCTCCAGGTCTTCCCATAATTGTTGATAATTTCTAATCTAGTGTATAAGCGCATAGAAATACTCTCCGCCTCAACTGCTGTTCTATTAGAAGGTAGCTGTGCTCGAAAAGACACCATGTTGCTACCTACCGCCCGGCTGTCAACAGTACTTTGTCATGAATGGCGATTGAGCCTGCAGCGATGGGGAACTGACACTTTCTATTTCAGATTTCAATTCGATGAGACCGGCGATACATTGGTAATGGAGATACCACATATTAAGTCCGACGGAGGGATTTTTGAGTGCATATACTAGCATCGACAGCGTGCACTGTAGCCCCTTCAGTGGACCATGGAGGGAAATACGATCAAGGTGCTTCAATGCGCTGACACAGAGGCCCTCTTGCGGAGAATGCGGAATTGACCTTTCTAGATAGAATTGTTGTAGCGATCTAGCTTAAATCCTATTCTAAGGTTAAGATCTTAATTTTAATTAATTTACTAACTCTTATTTTAACTTAGATGTAATAATTAAGCTTAATCCTGGTCAAATAACCCTAGGTCAATAGGGCTTATTTGCAGGATATATCAGGGCAAAGTCCAAGCAAGGCAATATAGGCGTAAGGTAACTTATCATATCTAATAATGGTCAACCAAGGTAATTGAGGTAATCAAGTTATTTTGATAGCTAAGGAACTATCATATCTAGTGAATGACTATTACCTGTTCTTATATATTAAGATGATTCTTCCATGAGCGAGGTCCAAGAAGTTCGCTCCCAAGACGATTGGCCAGTAAAAAGTGGCCCAGAGGGTTCTGTCGTTTGTGACCGCCTGGTAGGCCGTGATAATAAGAAATGGAGTGATGACCAAGAAAAACGGTACATACGATACTCCTAGCAGTGAAAGTAAAAACAGAGAAACTCCACACACATTGCGGCATAATTCAAGTTGGCTTTTGGCCCCATACCACTTTTTGCTTGTAATATGGGTGGTGTTTCCCTGAGCGCAACTCGCGACGTAGCTGGGCAAGATAGACCTGGATCTCGGGCTTTGTCCATCCCAACGTGTGGGCCATAAACAGGACGAAACCCTCACTATCTGTCTCAAGGCCGTACTTGACATATTGGCCCATTTCCCTCATTTGCGGATCTTTTGGCCAACCACCGATGGGATTCTAAGTAGTGGTCAACTAGGGATTTGTCGCTAGGAGTAAAGAGCAGCGTGTGTTTTCTCACCTTGAATTCGAATTCTTCAATATTGACGAAGCCTGCTTCATCCAGGGCTTTCTTCTGTGTACCATCTTCGACAATAGTGAAACTTGACCCGATTTTCTTTCCCCCCTCGATGAAAAACTTGCCCCACTGACCCAGAGCAGAGGACTCCTTGACTGTATTATCATCACTCGTGATAATGGATGAGGTTTCGTAGCTTTCGACCCATGCGCCAGGCCGGCAGACACGGTAGGCCTCCTTGAAGAGTGCAGTCCAGTCACGGATGCTGCCAACTAGCCAGCGCATATGTATGTAATCTGCGTAGTTGGAGGAGAATGTCCACTCCTGAGTGCAGTCTTCGATCTCACTAATAGAGAAAATCGATATCTCAATTACCTAAATCCTTTCGTTTTGTGTATGGTATTGTGAAACACTTACAATTTCAAATTTGGTGGCACCCAAGATGGTTGGATGGGAGAGAGATCAGTGCCTATGACCTCTGCACCGGGGAATTCGTCAGCAAAATCACTAAAGACATGTGAGCTAAAGCGTATGTAGTAGGCTGCTCATTCGACGCACATGGCCCAAATCCCTGTTTGAAAGTAGTCGTGTTAGTGCCCTCAAGCAATGCTTAGATCTAATGTATTGTGGGATATCTCATACCAGTTCCAGTTCCAATGTCGAGGACGAGCTAACCCAGGAGTCAGCGGTAGGACTATCGTATAAACTCGAGTGGGAGTCCCAGCACACCACACACCCATCCTCGCCTAAGTCGGAATGCATCGTACCTGGACTTTCTCTGTTTCTAATGGTGCTAGGAAAAGTTTATTTCCAATGCCAAGAGTTAGGGTGTGATGACTGCTTAAGACATTAGAAATCTCGCCTTTGGCCCAACCTATACTGTAGCGACCTACTTGATATCCATCACTTCATTCTGTGGCTCATCATTGGATCCCCTTGAAGAGCAAAGTCAGCAACTGTTAAGTCACGGGCTGCAGGCGAGGTCAAGTCTCTTACCAATACTGAGCACTTCCCCGCTCACTGTGGAAAGACCTGCCATGAATAGTCCTATATCGAAGGATGCTGGAGCTGATAGATGCGGTTGAGGAGGCGGCGTCAGAATCAAGAGCCGAATCAGCATCAGTATTGTCCACTGATTCGTCCTGGGTAATTTGTGAACAAAATTTCTGGATGTAGGGCACTACCTGCAATAGACTCTATAGCATGGTATCGGGATCACCAACTTGCGCAGCGTCTACCCAGTGCTGAGGTGGGAGAATGCCATGGGTTGTTGCTGGCGGGCCACCTGGGTTTGCGGGTGGGTCCTGTTGGGGGCTGGTTTCTGAGGGAGGCGGAGAAGACTTCGCAGGTACTTCGTCTGCCATCATGGATTAACAGATACTGATACTTTAAGAACCGATTCAAGCCTCGTCGAAGGGGGATGGCAAGTCGGAGGGTGGTGAGACAATTTAAGTGAGGAGATCCATAAATAAGCGATGGGCTGAGCCGGAATGATGTGGGGCGAGCCAGAACGAATGGTCTTTGATACGGAACATTAATAGACCGAGGGCCAATTCTTTGGGGAACGCTCAGGCCTGTAGGGCCAAGTTTCTGCCTGCACTTAGTGGCTCAGTGGTACTCGGTGGGTTGAACTAGACTTTTTTGCTACCCTCAACTACACGTCAGCGACCCCTAAACCGCCAAACCCCCATTACCTCCCACCGGATTTTCCTAGCATTATTAATACCTTCAGAATTGCGGAAATCACATTTTCTTAGCCTATAATAGATGTAATTAAAATTTATATTTATTTTATTATTATTTAGAATTAAACTTTTACTAAGAATATCTATATTGCTAAACTGCTGAAGTATAGGGTTAACATCTGCTATTATTGACTCTATGAGGGCTAAGACGACTTTTCCGAGGAACAGGCGATCTATCTTATGACATTGCGCTTGACTTTCCCTCCAGACCTATGCTATTCAATGATTACTAACTGATTCTAGCCTCAGACCCATTTCAACACGGAACTGTGAGATCACAAGCATTTCGCTAACAGCCTTGAACTTTATGCAAAGATGATATAGCCTAATACTCTAGAGCACACGGTAAATTTACTGCTTTATCGCAGCATCTATGGCCATTGCGGTGGCAAGCAGTTCTTCCTCCATCAAACTCCTGCCAACCACCTGTACTGCTACCGGCGCTCCCAGAAAGAGTTCAGGATCGTAAAGATCGTAATTCTCCTTGTCGAGTGCGTTGACAGGCTTGTAATCTGGGTCCTTGAAATCACTCATCTGTACGTGCGATACGGGTATGATAATCGTAGGGTAGTCTAGGACGTTCCAGTTGGAAAGACATCCCCACCAGCTAAATGCGGCCCGTGGTAAGTATGGTCATATCTTCATGCTTTGAGGCGCTAAGAACTTACGGAAGATAGTTATGTGGGTAGGAAGCCGATGCGAAGGATGGACAAAGAATTACGTCGACGGGCTTCTCTGTCGACGTGTAGTCGGCTGTCGAATTCCAATGGGCAAGATACTCAACCTGAAGCTGACGCTGATCTCTGCATATAGAAATAAAGGGTGAGAATCTGCTCTCAGAAGTTGGAAGATGCGCTCTTACTTGTAGCACTGCACCAACTCCCGGATGTCCATCTCTTTGGCCCGCTGCAGGAACTTGGCAATGCATGGAATTGGTGGCTCTCCGGTTTTGGCAAGCTCATCCTTTAGCTCCACGCCACCGAGCTGGAAGTAATGTTTGAACTGCGTCTGGCTGTTAGTTTCACACCTGAAGCGAGAAGCAAATCTGGGAGGCGCCTCAACTCACGGCAATATCCCAAGCAAGCTTATGGTTGTACGGCTTGAGCTCAACGACTGCAAATTTGTTCATATCAGTACATAGACTAAGGACTCACCAGCTCTGAATTCGAGACAAGGTCAATACACACCCTCGTGGCCACCAGCATTCAGCTTCTCCACAACCAGCTTCATAGCTCTCTGAACGGGTGGGTGTGGCATGACCACCTCATCCCAGTACACACGCCAACGGTGACCTTCTTTGGGGTTGGCACGGGCTCGAATTTCTTCGCCATGACGACAGGGTCATACAGCCAGGGCTCAAAGTCGCTCCATATCTTGAGCATCGTGCCGATATCCCGTAAACTGCGGGCCACGGGGCCGATGGTGGACAAAATATTTGCCTGGCCTGTAAAGTTCATGTTGCCAAGATAGCTGAAACGCCTGGAGGTTGGGCGAATACATACAGCCCGTTAAACGCAGCAGGAGCGCGAATGGAGCCGCCTATGTCCGTAGCGACTCCAATTGGGGCACCGTGGCACGCATTTAGGACACCCTCTCCCCCAGAAGAGCCGCCAGCAACGAGATCGGTGTTCACGGGGTTCAGAGTGCGCCCCCAGAGATTACTAGTCGTCTCCAGAGCCTAGAAAGTTGCATGGCATATGTCAGAATGGAAGCAATCACGGCCAAGGAGTGGATCAGGCGGTAATTTACCATTCCGGTCTGTGGCATCGTCGTCTTGACGAAGATCACGGCACCCGCGCCGCGAAGAGTCTGCACAACGATGGCATCCTCGTCCGAGACGGCCTGAACTTGGCTGACATAGCCCACTGTCCTTTTCATACCCTTAACGTATGTCTGGTCCTACATAGCGACCAATGATTTCGGTTAGTGTCATTGTACCAAGACTGAGAATGCCAGAAGGGTATCCAGAACACCACCTACTTTTATGCTGACGGGCAGTCCATGCAGCGGTCCAACGACCTTGCCGGTGGACTCCAGGTACTCATCCAGCTCCTTTGCCCGGGCCATGGCACCGTCGAAATCGGGTTGGACCGGGCAATTCACCAGTTGGTGAGCAACGGCCGCGCGTTTGCAGAAGGCGGTGGTGACTTCGAGGGCCGTCCATTGTCCAGAATGTATTTTCTCTAAAAGCGCGGTGGCGTCCTCGACATCGGTGATCTCGAGCTCTTTTGGGATGAGGATGCCACACTCCTTGAAGACTGGAATCACGTTGCGTGGTTTGGACGAGACGGCCGCTGCGGGAAGAAGCCACTCCTTCGGGATTTGGGCATCCCGTTCTACCTGGGCGGCCTGTTGAGCAGATTTCGGTCAACACCGCGAAGCGAATGTACATTCTTGACAAAGGGCGCAATGCTTACAGCGGCTGTTTGCTGCCAAAATGAAGACATGGCTCGCCTATCGGGTTTTAGAAGGAGTTAATAAACTGGTGTCGTTGTTTCACACAGGAGCCGTCTTCACACAGGAGCCGTCTTCAAGAGGGTCTTCAAGAGGCTAACAAGGTACAATGAGCTATCCAGGGAGAGAAAGCGTACATATATGTATGTACATGCTGCTCGCGACATAGTTATTGTGAGGGCCTTTCTTAGGTAGGTTAGAGGTGTGCCTATTCATGCTAGTTCAGAGTGTCGTGATGTAGTCTTGAGCCTGTTCGGGCATGCTACCGACGAGACAACTACGGCTAAGATGCGGCAATACTCCTGTTGTCTGCCCTAATCATCCTTCCTCGCTCTGGACTTCCATTTGAAGACGCTGAAGATAAGCGTTGGTTCACACTCCACTTTTCTCAGTAAGAATCTCCCGAAAACGGACTTCCGATGCGGAGACAAATTGTGTTGAAACTCGGAGGGCTCTAATTGATCAGAGCTGCACCACATAAGAAGGCCAACGCTCAGTATCCCATCGACTGTGGTAAAGCAGCACACTGGTCACTTACAGGAGGATCGGGCCTCAAAGCTATACTTGATCTCCCACGTAAATCAGCCTAGACACTAGGTACCAGGCAGATCTGACTCGAACGTGACTGGTAGATTTCACGCCAATCTAAGGCCCGTTGTGTTAGATACAGAACAAGCATGCTGCCTTAGCGCAGTGATGGAATTGTTATAACTCAATCGCCGACGCGTATTTCTGCATGTGGAAAAACAAGGCTCTTTCAAGTCATCTCTCGTATGCTCTGGGGCGCGCATAGTTCAACAAAAAGTTATGGTAGTTTTAGCATTCACGGTTCGAATTGGTGGTCTTAGCGAGCATAAGAGATACATACGGACAAGAAGCTGGCATTGGTAGACATGGGCGAACTTATTGACCTCCTGGAACTAGTAAATGCTCGATAGAGAACACAGCTGGGTATGAAGTGGACCGTCATCTCATTACTCGCCAAGCTCTGCCCTTCCGTACTAGGTACAACCCTAGAAGAGTCAGGGTACAATACTAAGTAGTTAGCAGGAGCCTAAAGTAAGGTAGTTTCTAATTTCTATCTGCATGAGAGCATTGGACACCTTCGGGACATCATCTATTGAACCCGCTCGGTTGCTCTACCTAAGGCAGCTTGGAGACAAAAGGTTGGCTGAATGAGCTGTGGTACCTGGCATAAGTCGGCGGAGAAATACAGGTTTTCCATGTCTATCATCCGGCAAGTCTAACTGCACCCGGAGAGACGTGCAAATAGAATAAAGCCAGTCAGGGAATTAGGAGAAGAAGGCCAGACCACCAATAAACTGGAAACGCAATAGCGCGCTCGCCTACCGCGAAGGTGCCCCCCTACATCACCGCCCAATATGGAAGGTCCTTTCCCCATCTTCCCTACATTTGCCGCCTAGTCGTCCGACTTGACAGGGTCAGACTCCAGGGCAGCCTCCTTTTCATGTTCCCTGACTACCTGCGCCTCGGTGATGCGGCCGTCGTGCTGGGCCTCCTCGGCGCGATGAGGAGCAATGGTGTTCTCCTCGACAAAATAATTAGACAGAAGCACGTGGAAGTGAAGAACCCAGAGCATGCCTGCAACACCGATGATGTAGAGCCTAGCAAAGGGGAGTTAGGACATCTGGAACTCTACGATGGTCACTCTCTTGCGAAAATAATGGCAGGGAGATAGAAAAGGTGCTAAACTTACGCGAGCTGTAGACTTGTCTGGCCGATCTGGGGCACACCCTCCGCAGCCAAAACAAAGCTGATGTACATGCCGAGGGAGGTGAGGCCGCGCACGAAGCCGGCGTACTGCGCGAGAATGGACGGGTCGTTGGACAAAGCCGAGACAACCCAGTCGACCGTCATCTGATAGCCGGGGTACACGCACCCGAACATCATGTAGATGACAAAAAGACCTCCGAACTCGGGATCCGACCAGCTGGCGGCCGGTGAGACCTTGATGTTGGCGTAATCGACAACGTGTAACCAGCCGTACAGGCCACAACAGGCTGCGACGGCGACCAGGCCCATTAGTGAGATGGCGATCGTGCCGCGGAATTTCAATCAACTTGCTGTCAAGGATACCAATCAAGATGCCGGGGCCAATCAGCTGGATCACTTGGAAACAGAAGTTGTTGAGGCAGCGCGTGCGGAGGTTAAAGTAGAAGGCTGTGTGGGAACGCGTCAACAGGCGGCTCCTATTGGACTTGTTACTGTAGTCACGGTGGAAGTTGTGTCTTACCGTTGATAGTGGACATCAGGGCTAGCGCCATTTCGCATACCAGGAGGGCTGGCACGAGGAAGAGAAGGCGTTTGCTAAGGAAGCAGTTAACGAGGGACTTTAACTCGGTCTTGAGAGATGGGCTCTTGATGACGGCCAGATGCGTGCCGTCGTCACGCACGACCTTGTTTAGGTCGACTAAGAGGAGCGCCATCAGCAGGGCGAGACACTGGATGATGATGAACGCGATATACACGCCGGAGTTGACGCCGGTGGCCTTAGTCTGATAGAAGTTGGCGCCCAAGGAGATGGCACCGCAAACCGAGGCGCCCGCTGCACGGATTATCCACTGAAGGCAGATAAACAGGCCCTTCTGGTTCTCATCAGCGTAGGAAAAGGCGATCATACAAGCACAGGTCCACAGGATGCCGCAGAGCGCGCCTTCCATGGCTCCCGCCCACAGTGGGAACCACCGGTGGCCAGTATGATCGAAGTACCAGAGAGAGCCGGTGTACAAGGGGTAGCCGAGGCCCCCAATCATTATGGCCAGGCGTGGGCGCAGTAGGTTCACAAATTTTCCGCCCAAGCAGCCAAAGAGTGTGAACATGCCGTAAAGTTTGGAATTGGTCTGGTTGGCAACGACGCTGGAGGAGGGCCTGCCCCCTCCGGCCCCCAAACCCGTCAGCGCCGTGTAAAGCCCCGGAAGGCAGAAGAGCATCCTGCAATGGTAGGGTCGGTCAGCGGGATCGGTCGTGAATGCCAGGACGACTAGGCATGTCTAGGTTCGCAAAACGACAGCACTCACATTCCCGCGATGATGCTCTGATTGAGGGGCCTGGTAAGCCGGAAAGTGTTCTTGGAAGTTCCCATTGCGATTACGGAACGGTAATCGTGGTGTTGGAAAGGACGTTGGCAAGTGCAACAGAACAAAAACACACCTCGTGATACGGAGGCCAATTACAGGACGGTCTGTCCTCGATGCAAATGAGGTCTGGCGTTGGTGCAAATGAGCTCAATTCTTTTGTCTTATATACCCGAGATATGCGAATACATAATAGTTCGATATGGAAGAAGACTAGGTCTCTGTCAGAGTCTAGGTCGCTCTCTTACTTTGTTACCACTATCACGGTTTCATCGACAATCGTGGATATCTTTGAGTGAAAGGTTGGATACAGGAGATAGCGTCTATGGACAGCAGTGCCGGCCACGCTGGGCATTCCTCTTAGCGATCCAGAACTCTGAGCTAGGGGCTCCTGCACCCTGAGGTGACAGGGCGTCCATCACCTCTGGGTTGGAACGGTTTGAGTGGGCAGCGCGGGCGAAAGGCCCTTGAGAATTCAGACCTAAGTTGGAAGTCTAGGACGACCTGGGATGGGACATCCTGGTAGCGTAATGTACATAGCCTCTATTGCAAACTCCGGCTTAGAAGGATTGCGCTAGAGCAGCTTAGCTTGTGCTTCGGATCGTGGCAACCGGGGTCCTGTCTGAAATTAGAAACACAAGGACGAGCTCGATGTGGGGCTTCTACTAGATAGCATTTGGGTAGTGAGCACGCGAAACCTTTATGTAATCGATGGCACAGCTGGTGCAGATGGTATAGGGTATCACGAGATGATCAACAGATGCATTGATGACCAGGAATTTGATTTGTCTATGTAGATTATTCGAAGGTGGTCGCTAAAAGAAGAGCTACCAGACAAGCAAGATCGGACGTCTGTGATGTCTGTGCTGGCGTTGAAGGGTTTATGGCGATGTGCGGCGAGGATCCTGTAGACGTCACGGGCTCAAGACAGCCCTCCCTTAGAAGGGACATGAGATGAATTGCTGGTAAGGCTCTCCGGTTCTTCCATATCGTGTTAGGTGGCAATGTTGCCCGGTCTCACCTTGACTTGCCCACCTTGACCGATCTTCTCGCCCAGTTCGTCGTTTAACGCCACCATACTGGGAGGCGATTGCATACGTGGCGGTTAGCATTCGGCTTCAGATGAGGCTCCCGGATCCATCTCATCGCCTGTTATTTTTGTTCTTACTCGAGAAAGCCGACAATGGAACCCTTCCTAATGGATTTTTATCGTCACCCATATCGATAATACCAAGGCCAGGTGGCCGAGAGAGGATAAGCAGGCTGCTCCTGATGAGCTCGAAAAGACTGGAAACGGCTGTTTTCTTAACCATATCTTCACATCGAGGATCCTTAGCGAGATCCGCCATAATTTTTTTGGTACCGTTCAGTTCATTTTTGACCATTCCCATATCGTGAGGCATCTATAAAACTGAAATCTAGAAGGGTGCATCCCTTGGCCTATGTGCCTTGAAGCCGAAATCTCCTCCCAGCCTCTACCTTCACGTATGCCAGAATACTCGTCCAGGATTCAGGAAGCTCATATCGCACAGCTCTAATGCTTGGTGGAACAAAAGCGGTCAACGACGCGTCAAGAGCTGCTCTATGAGGTTTCATTCGACGTTGTACAAGAATCTCTCAGGAAGCGACATCTTCAGATGAACTTGATAATGCATGTCCCAAACCCAGAGAGTCGGTAACAGAGCAGGGTATCAAGGAAGTCTTACAAATAAATCAAACGAGAGCTGATTAGATCACAACTCCAAGCCTAAATCTCTCGCAAATATATGCTTCTGGGCTGCGCTTGCTGGTGTGTGTAACTAATCGATAATATGAACCAGCTGTTATAGAAATATTCGCTCCCTGTCGGTCACCAGACACTTCAGTTATGATGTGATACATGCGCCACGATAGCGGTACTGTAATCGCCATCCTATAAGCGAACCACAACATGCCTACCCGGTCTTCCATAAGCGCAGTTGGCACCCTTGCTTGCTCCACATCTGAACATCTCTGTAGCTAATGGGGCTTCGTTTATTTCGCTCCTTGAGGCTAGCCGGTTGCTATTCTGGTACCGAGGTCCAGGGATATATATAATTTCCCGACGCTAGTGGATAAATTCTTGCTAACCCTGCAACCATTTCCACTTATGTACTCAGACTATAGAAATAGCTTAAAACAGATATTCGGTCAAATGTTTTGTAATTATTACCAATGGGGTATTAGAATCTAATTGCGGCCTGATTACACCACTTCGGGTCTATTCCATATCAAGTACCTTTAACAATCATCTTAAAAATAGCATATTTGTTTGCAGGGGCAGACTCAGCAAGGTCGCTAGGGGGGGTGTTTCAGCTTCATGGGGAGAATCTCCCTTAGCATATACATACACAGCCTCCTAGAGGTGATGTTAATGCGTTGTCAGCGCTAGCTTTCGCGACCATGCCTACGCTTCTTACTCCAGCTCCATAGTCAAAGCCCCATAGCTAATAAGACGATAGTCAGCATGTCAATAGTTGGGAGCATATTCAAAGATAAAAAGGATCTGCATTCTTCCCTTTCCCTCTTTTTTCTCACCCTCATAGGCAAGATACTTCGATAGGCTAGATTCCCTTAACCCTCCCTCTTAGTCATCTTCGTCACGCTTCGTTCGAACGTTTCAAGTCATTCACTTTTCTCCAACTTTCGCCGCAGACCCAAAGATGTCGCTCGATATTTGCGGCCCCACAAGCAAGAATATTCCAGTTGGAACCTGTTTCGACTTCTCCAGGAATTCCAATGTCACCATTGCCGCCTTTGGGAAGTGCTGTGGTGATGCTCCTGTGGCTCAGTTGATCTGGTACACCGACACTTGTGGAGTGTACTGCCCCATTACCCCGGACGGTCCTGATTTCGACGACGTGAAAGATTGTCTGCAGGATGAACTCGGCCACGTGTCGTGCCTGACGGGGGTCGCCACCGAGGAAATCATCAGAGAAGCACATGCCGAAGCTAGAAATAATATATGTAGGGTTTGCTTGAATGGGAATCCGAGCACCACTACAGGAAAGACAGAGAGCACTACGCGGACATTATCGAAAAGCTTGGAAAAGACAGCAGCCACAACGGACGCAGAAGTAACATCACTATCCGTTACGACAGAAGCAGATGTGCTCTCCCTTTCCACCTCCGGGGACGTTACCCCGCCGCCTGGCTCGACTTCAATACCGGCCGCTACTCAACAGACGAGTACTCAAGGCAACAATGGAGTGAAGCTTCGAACTTCGAAGCTTGGAGTGGGGATTGCCATGATACTAGGGCTCCGTTATCTTTCTGATGCTCTCCTATGACTTGAATCTAGATAACGGTATTCATAGAGAGGGCTGGACAGCTAGATAAATAGGATTCTTGATATAAAAGAATAGAGACTCGTGCCAGGATATAAGAATAAGAATATAAATTTGCGTTTTTGTTAACTCTATTAGGTTTTTTAGAGTCTTTCCCCTGAACATTATTGACTAGTCATTTTATTTAATCATATTTAAGGGTCAATCGCAACTTATCCCAGGAATAGACGCTGAAGCGATGCCATCCACAATCTTCCCTCCCCTGCACGGCGAAATTTAAGAAGAGGGTGACCGACCACAAAGAGAATCGATTGCGATGCCCGACATTACAACAGAAGAAGTGAAACAATAACTATTTGCTGCAAATCCCTGAAAGCTCCCGAAGAGTCACGAGTAACGGGGCCATAGCGTTGGCTTTAAAACGCCTCTATTAACAGTCCGGTCATATGTATGTGCATTAAACCTACAATTCGGTTGAGGAGCTTTGAAAGGGGGTAACATGGTCATAGCTATCTGGATACGCTCAAGCGATGAGAACGGGCCTATGCAGCTCGCAAAGACAGAAGCAAAAAGGCAACTAGGTAAGGGGGCTAACTCGCAAGAGTAGTTTCCGCCAATGCGATCAACGACACTCACAAATACACGAGCGAACACTAACACCAAGGGGACATTACCGGATAAAACATGTCAAGAGAGTTGATAGAGCACTAGCTGGTAAACATATAAGACAACGCTACGACTGTTACCATGAAAAGAAGTCACAGCACTCGCGCAGGTGAGGATATTCCTAGCGAGATTAAACGCATGCCTGGTCCATCTTAAAGCGGCAACATCAGTAAGTGTGACTGTAGGCAAGTGAATGAAACTGTTCTATTAGACGACCAGCAATGGACATTGAACTTGGAGGCATCGCAGCAACGATCAGGCTCGCATTGATTATAGGTCACCTTGATCCAAGTTGAGCCGTGTTGTAGTGGCTAGACCCTTTTCAGGGCTCTCCATTCCGGCCAAGCTGTGAGATCAGGCGCGCCATCGTGTTATGATCTTCCGGGGTAATTGTTAGATAACACCAACCATCGCTTATTCGCGATTTGAATTTAGGGTTGGCGCAGACGGAGAAGAGATTTTCCATGTCTTCGGAGGCGAGAAAACTCCACTGCGGCTCGGATGATGAAAGTGACAAGATCTCGGCAAAGTATTCTGTCAGTGCTCAGTAAAACACTCTCAAGTTGTCTTCACAAAGCCTCGGCAAGAAAACTATTGGCATCGGAACAACGAAGGTAATAGTCAAGAATAATGTCGCTTCTACGCAAAGTTTGGGCAGGATCATTCAGTGGTCGAACTGTTAGGCGCTCAATTGAGGCACCATCATCGCTGAGGGCTTGAATGATTGTATCGGGGAAAGACGGAGTACAAAAGCCAAGTGGCGAGTAAAAGCTAAGCAGCACGTTTGACGCTCACTGGCTCTGCGTAGGATGAGAAAGGTTGGGGAACTCTCTGAGTTCTCCGAGACCCAGCTGGATCTCATCGCCCGCTTGGACAGTCCCGTGAATATAATGACTCCCTATCAAGCAGATGTAACGATACGGCTGGTTTCTGCCTATTTTAGCTTGAACTCTACAGCCTCCAGAGACTCTCTTACCTACCAGCCGCGATTGGAGTCTTGTGGATTGTTATAACCCTTCTCACATCAACAATTAGACTTCCCATGTCATGCTGAACGGCTGATTGTCAACACACTCAAATTGACTGTCCCTCATGCCCAACCCCCATTGGTGCCTCTTTAGCCGTTTGCATCCGCGGCTGATAAAAACAATACCCTATCACAATGATGTTTCCCTATTGGTCCTTGTCTACTAAATTGCCCTCTGACAATGTCCAGACACTGGCTCACCTAGGCCTCGTTGTGTAGTCTCAGCCGAACCCTTCCAGCTGCGTTCTCGACAAAACAAGGGATAAAATTTCCGCCTGCCTTTAGTAAAGAACTCAGCTCGATTGAGCGCATTGTTCGCACAGCCCGGGTCGATTCGACCCAGTTTGAGAAAAGGAGACGCAATCGGACGTCCAAAAATATTGCTCGATCTTCAACTACGGCAATCCACACTCAACACGTCCCACAACTTCAATACCGTAGCAGAGCGAAGCGTATTGGAAAATGCGATGTGATAGGTTTGCCGAGAACCATGCAAATCAATTACCAACGTGACACGGTACCAAGCCATAGGAGTAGGGCGTCACCGCTAAAGGGGTTACCACACGTCTCAATAGCAATGAATCGCGGCCACAATGTGCTTCGTCATGGTCAAGACTCACATATCATTGCCCGTTCAAGAAACATGCCCAATCGGCACGTAAGGATGCGCACATAAAAGTTCCTTGGACTGTTAGTTAGCCCACGACTAGTTAACAGCTGAGATGCGCCAGGAATGGGACATGCAGAAGAGCTGAGCCTGCCATAGTCCGTCTTAGAGGGTTACGAAAGCGGCTGGAACCGTTAATGTGGCATCCGCTTAGTTAATAGACTGCAATACTGTCAAACTTTGAAGGGACCGTCCAAGCGAGTACCTGAGGCTCGACATTTAGGTATTCCAGCTTACCTAACTCGACAATATACTCATTCTTAGGTTTATTACTCATATCAGTGTCAAAGTTGAAGATTCGCAATTAGGCTGACGACGCTCCGTGAAATATAAAGGCTTCTCATGTCCGACACGAAGCCTCTCTCTCTTTCTCACTATCAAGCTTCACCTTCCACACCATAACATCAATTGAAGTTTTATATTAGAATTTTGATCAGCTTGATCCAATCTATCTTAAGTAGACTATGTCTTCCGTCAAAGCACCCCTGATGAGCTCATTGACTGGTTCAAACGCATCATCACCAGCCCCAGCAGCTACAAGAAATGCTACATCCGGCCTTTCACACAAGTTAAAAACCTCGGCTCACCTGGTACCCATGAGTACTTAAACCTGATTGCGTCACGGAGGACGAAGGGTGCCAACGCGTGGACTCGTCTAATCGTAGAACGCTCCAACCTTAACAACTAGGATATCGCTGGCCATATATGGTTCGTCCACACAGTCGAGCGCTGTGTTAATCTCCTTGCAGTTGCTTTCATAATCACTAAAACTAATCCAGGAAGCTACAGAGCTTTGTCAACTGCATGTATCCTACACGTTTCGGTATCATCTTCCTAGCTCAGCTCTGGATAATTCATAAATAGCCTGTAGCTACGCTATCACAAGGTTGCACTAATGGGCTTCTGACGTAATCATGGTAACGGTCAATTGCATATTCATTGACGGATCACATTCTAGTGTTATCGAGTACTGGTCTTAAAATAGCCCGGATATGTAACTATGCATGCAACCCAATAGGTCAATCGCAATAAACGCGACTTCCAGTTAGGTAGTACACACGCACACAAATACAATATATTATGCCCGACGGCGTCTCAACCGAAAGGGCACTGTTCACTCATATATATGTACCTTATTCAAACTATGTCCTCGTCTCCTTAAGCCCATACTGCATCTAATTTTTCTATGGCTTATATCCGTTCTGTCTATTGCTAAAAATCGCTCATGGCTAGTATTATATTAGTGAATCAACTTGAAGCCTATCCTCTTAGTGTTCACTGTCTTATCTACTGTGGCTGAAGCAGTGCCCCATTTGTATGACTCAGAGTTCAGTACCCTAGCTTCGGTATGAATGATGCGTTGGGATGGTATAGCAATGAATGCAAGACTGATGTCGTGCTGACACCTGCAGTTAGATAATTCGGATGAGGGATGAAAACTATTGAACTGCCGGCATTCGTTGACTTAAATAAGAGTCTCGGTCGGTAACTAAGCCACGTGCCGAACCACAAGCTTTCTGGAAGTGCGATAGGGAGATCTCTTAAGGTCGTAAGCTTCATACCACCAACTACTTTCGTCGGACTGGGCTTAGGATTTTGTCTTGCGTTCAGGGGTGCAGCATCATGAATAGAACATCATGTTTTCTGCATCAAATTCTTACGGTATTTAGAATGATTAAATGACTTGGATGGAACCGGAAAAATTAAAGAATACGTATTGTACCTCATTGGTGCGAAGTGAGCAAAATGGTCCCCAAAATATCCCTGTCTTTCAAAAGTCACAAGCAAAAAAAGCAAACCTGCAACAAGAGCCGTATTATTGAGTAGCTCTGATGATTGGTACGTGAATTCTTATCAGCTGCGCCCGTGGGCAGATATAACGATGATAGCGTATTAATTGATTTACTTCAATTCTCGTCAGTGACCAGCTTGCCCACTTTGTAGGAGCCGACGGCAAAGGCCTATGAGTGGCAACATTCTCCATAAGAATGCTAATTCCAAGACATTGCTCTATTGGAAAGAAAACTTATGAACAGGTAAGTGTTGGTAAGCAAAGATTACTCCCACTTATTTCTCCCGGTAATACTTAGACTAGGTAGAACTGGTTTTTATCGCATTACGTCACCTGGCGATCTCTGGTGCCTCCGGAGCTTCACCTGCATTGTATAATAAGTCGCAGATATCTGCGTTGGCGTGGGGCTATTTTATATTCATCTCGCCTCTTCCTGTCGTTTATCTACCGATCAGGCTTCTTTGACGTCATATTCACCCTTGATTAACTTGAGCTAGCGCATAGCGACCAATAAATCGAATCGATCTCCTCACAAGGCCAGGAATGTGATAAGTTATATTGTGGCAAGGTTTGAAAACATTCACCGCTTTTTCCTCAGTTGTAAATAATAGGATGGCGGAATATGGTGGAAAACTGTCCCCATTTTTGTGAAAACGATCGAATCCGGTGAATCATCTGATCAGCTTCGAAGGATTGCCCTATCCCCGTGCCGATCCAAGCTTCGGCGATCCACGAGCTGGATGCAGCTGACGTGATTTGTTGTAGGGGAAAACATACCACAGCCCAAAACAACAGCTAAGGTGGTCTAAGGTTAGAAGCGGACCTCAGTATAGTTGCATCGCAACCTTCAATTTGCTTTCTCCGCAAGCTGTCAGTTTGAAAACACTAGGAAAGGTAAGTTATGAGCAATTTTCTTGATCAAAGGGTGTCTTGATAAACATCATAAAGAAAAGAGGGATTTCTGGCCAGAATTAATCCTCAAAGGAAATCAAAGGAATGACTTAAAGTTGGTTCAAAATTAATGGATGAAGTATGCTTGATTCGTTCTAAGAGGAGCAAAAATCCTTCTTAAGTAGCTAAATGAGGTCTCAAATGAATGTGTCAGCAGGCCCGACCCTGTCACCAACACAATAACGAGCTAAAATTCTCCCCTTCAGGCATACCTGCCTTTATTATTGTATCCATCAAATGATCGTCTACACGGTGGATTATATCTGGCGAGCTGTGCGTTTCTCGGGAGGAGAGGAGCGAAAGAGAAGAAAACCGCACAAATGACATTAGTGGAAGAGTCAATATTTTTTTTAATATTTATTGCAACATAGGATATAATCTCCGGGGACGAGATCGTATCCGACACTTTCCAAATCCATGAATCCGGTTCCGTTCTTTGGGAGTGCGACTGCAAGAAATACCCTGAGAGCAGAAATGAGAGCTTCGAGCTCAAGGGCACCTCTCCTCAGGTTAATGAGGAGGATGGTGGTGAGGGCGAGACTTTCATGGTCATGACATTGAGGACCAGTTCCAGCTCGTTTGGCTCAAGGCCGAGGATGGCTTAAAGCCCTTCAAAGATGCTTTTAAGAGCCACCTCAAGAGTGAGTACTACTATGACTACCTAGAAAAGAATGGTTTCGCATATTATATTAGTATACATGAGGAATGTTCTCAGTAGGCTCCACAAGCAGGGCACTTCTAGTAATAAGATCGATGAGTTTAAGAGCGGCTCCACCAGCGCTATGAAATGGATTCTCGACAATTATGATAACTACAACGTTTTCATGGGTCATAGCATGGATAGTGATGCCATGTATGCTCATTTTGTACCCTGTTTGATTGAATATATCTACTAACATATATCGGCATATCCTGGGTGACTATCACGGGGATGGGACTACTCCTTTTACTATTCTCTGTAAGCATGGTCTCAAGGAGATGAAAGTCTAAACTTAGCTAGTTAAATTAAATAATATTACCTCTTGTGCGTAGTGTATGTTTACATCTTTCTGTTATTGTGTTTTGTTGGTAGATTAAACATTTAAATGAAACTGCCTATCTTAATTAGAAAACAATGAATAAAACTCAGCTCATACCTGGAGAGATGGACTGACTCGCCTAATGACTATGCCGCACCACTGCGAGCCCTTCCACAGAAAAATGCCTCAGTGTTTTCAATGAGAAAGCTGTCCCAGGACGGAATGGATGTTGTGTACCGCCATAGGGTGAAGTCACTATTGAGTTCAGGCGAAGGGACCGCCTGAGTCAAAACGCTCAAGTCGGAGTCACTTTAATCGATCCAGAGCTCTCATTCGAGGCCATTAAGGGCACCGGTATTCGTACCGCGAGAGAGATGATTTCTACGACGTGGGTACAGGCCGTAAGGCACTATTTCGGAGGTTGCGAGGTTGCTCCTGACGGTCCAGATACAAACCAAGCATTATCTTCCCCAGAAACGGCAGTATTTGAACTCGACTCCAAAATTTGACCTTCTCTCCACCGAGGCCCACGACTAGGTCGGTGCTCCCCATTCTGCAGGCGTGGTTGCAGTGTCACATCGCTGGCGCTGTTTTTTCACGCAAGTCAAGACCCATCGGTAGATCCTGTTTCCCCAACCCGGCCACGTAGGTCGGCCGGACTCTTCACCTATGTACACTGAACGTAGATCCTGCACCGTGTGCTGTAATTACTTTGGCTCATTCACGTACTCAGTAAACCTGCGAAAGCATTGAAGTTGTGCTCGTGCGCTTTGACGAAACTGTGGTGCTGTAGAGTTGGACAAGTTCGTTAAAGGTCGTCTGTCTGAAGACGACAAGGCACGTTCCTTGGCCTCGGCCTCACTCACGGGGCTCCTAGAGTATTTGAAAACGGGCCCCTTATTCACTTGCGCTGTCCAGGAAAAGAAGCCATAGTATAGGAAGCGAGTAGAAAGTCGTCTTTTCCAGGAATATCCGGCAGCGATCCTCCATGAGGTTTCCGTACTGAGCCCATGGCGCCTCCGAGCTCTGCAAGATCAAGGACAACGTCACTCTGTCTTTTCTTCCCCCACCTAGCGCAGTTTAATGGGAGCGATAGAATCCTCGGGGTAGAAGTAACTCCGCTTGCGAAGAAAGCCACGGGTCACCCTTCTGGAACAGGCTGCGACAATGGCGAGGTATTCGGAACGGCGATCTCTCCTATGACCTTTTATTTCCTTCGTCTTATCTTCTGTGTCATCCTGAAAAATGCACAAGAACAACCCATGTGAACCGTATGCCCAGGCTGCGAGTCATCATGACTGCGTCACTCAGTATTGCAAGCAGCGCCTTTATCATCAAAAAGTTGCTATGGGTAGCTCGCGCTGATTTCGTCATCTTGACTGGTTGATCTCCTCCCTAAACATGGCTCAGAAAACACTATCGAACTTCCTTCTCTGAAGGAATCTCATGCATGTTGACTAGTCCAATGACATCTGATTGAAGTGAATATCTACTGGCCGAGTTTGGACAAAACTCTGTTCAGAAGGGGGCTGGAGCCGCCATTTGACAATCCAAGTGATATTCATAGTAGCTATCTAAGAGATGTTTTGTCCAGGCGAAGAACTCCGGGCTGCTAACTTCGGTCGTTTAGAAGGGTCTATCAAGAACCTCCATGAGGCTATAAATGTCACTCTCCCTAGAAGATATAGGAACCGTAGTGATTTTCTGCCACCTTGTAAACCAAGCACTGACCTGACTGAGGCATGCCGCAACGGCGCAATACTGGAAGGGGGTCCATAGACATTCTGAAGAGGGCAAAGATCTTCTTTAGCTGTTATGAAAAAGAATCTGTTGAATCCTTTTGTATTTGAGCACTTCCCGTCTTGTTTCTTCCATGCCATCATATATGACCCATAATCACTCGATAAGATAGTAAGCTACGGCCGCATCAAATCATTCAGGCTCTTTGCGCGATATCACCTCTGACCTAATAGGATCGCGTTTGCATTCTGGCAGATAATGACAACTTCATCCCTCATCCCATCACCTTCCCTCAAATCTTACTCTTGAAACTACTCTCATCCTTTCGGTTAGCCGTAGTACCCCCCGCTAGTTCCTTAACCGTCTCATCTGAAAGAAACTCGTTCACCAGCTTGCTGAACTCAAGGGGATATTGCCAATGAGGTGCATGACCTGCTCCTTCAAAGATATGGTATTGAACATGCGAGTTTGACATTGCCTTGATCATGGCCTGGGCCGTCTTGTCAGTCACAATCTCGTCGAATTCGCCTGCAGAGTAGTTCAGTAATCACAACCATCAATTTCTTGAAGGTTTCTTGTACCTCTAACAATTAAAGTGGGATGGTGAATGTTATCGAGCCTCATGAAAGACCCTTCGTGACTCCGTTCGGGATTAAAAAAGTTCTGATACGCTTGTGTTTGGCGCTGCGAACTCTCTAAAGATGCAAATGCAGCCCAACCCTTACGTGCCGAAACCATTCTTTCCCAGAATGACAGTCCAGCACGCAGACTTGGCTCCGTATAACAAAAGCAGCAGTATAGAACGGCAGATCTCCGTTGGTCAAAGGTTGTCGCAAATCGTAGTGCCCACAAATATTTTTTCGGGGGAATATCAACCCCGGGACCTAGACTTGGAAGAGATCCGCAGAGGACTAAACGTCTAACAAGCTTAGGATAATTGATGGCTAACATTTGAGCAGCAGCACCACCCATTGAGAAAGCGTAGACGTCAATGAGACTGATTCCCAACAATTTCAAGAACTCTGCTGCATTGTCCGCCCATTCTTTATACGTTGTGGGTACTGATCCCTCGGATCTCCCGACACCAACGTTGTCGAAGAGGATGACACGCCTCGTTTTGGATAATTCATTGTTAATTAAGGGATCACTCGCATCCATGGTACCTCTATCCCAAGTTAGAGGGCAATTGAATCCCCAAGCGAGAATCACACACCTAAATTGGGAGAAGTAGATTAATGGCACGCCAGAACCTGGGCCCAAAAGACGATACGCAATCTTCAATCCTTTAAGCCGAAGAAACCGGTCGGGGGCTGTCTCGTGTGTGGCCATCTCGTAGGTAGGATAATTCTAGAAAAGACTTTACAATTGTAGGCACGTTCACTAAAGAAATTCGGTCTTTGGCATGGGCACTTCAATGTCAAAGATTGTTGTAGATGTTTGCGTCAACGTGTAATTTAATGTCTACACCTTGAGAGCGCATTTGAGACTTTAAAACCGCCATGCAACGTAGTAGTCAAGTGAAGGCATGAAGACGGCTCACGGGACTCTATAGTCCTGTAATGTGCAGTGACGTCTATTCTTGAATTTACAGTCATGCAGCGTACCAATAGTCGTCCAATCCTATTGACTGCAATCAAGCGCCACCGTTGTTACTGGGTATATTATTGCGGATCACATATAATTTTGAGTTCGGCTTATCAGGCGGTGATACTAGTACCTTATGTGGGTCGTCTCTATTGGTTGTGATTCCCGCTCGTGATTGTAGGTGGTGCCGTGCAGCAGTCACGGTGATAGTCAGCAACTCAGTTGTGCCGAGATTTGCGCTGTTTACATCAAGTTGCGTAATCGTGCATGTCTCAGTCCATGCTCAACAAATGTGATGAATAGTATCGTCTCATACAAGCCTTCCAGGACGAAGTTCTATTATCCAAGTCGAGCTCCCTGCCTTATTTTCGTCTCGTACGCCTTCCCTAGATATCAAGCCCAGGGCCTACGGAAGCTGGTCATTTTAACCGCCGTTAGGAGGGTCTTCCATCTAGAGTGGGGGTTCCTCCAGAAGACGGTATTCGGCAACGGGTAATGAAGGAAGAAATGTCTCAGAAATCGTCGGTTCGAGATGATCTCCGAGTCGCACAGCAATTACGTGGCTGTCTCAACCAACCCCTCAATCCTGACCACTCGACACATTCCTTGAGTGTCCAATCCAATAGATTTCCACGGAGTGTCTGGCTGGTTGGCAGCCGTATCTGTGCCGTGTCTCTGGAACACCGAGCGATGCATAGTTTGACGCTTCCTGACTTCATTATAGTTCGAGAGTGCGGTTCGTTTGAGTGATAGCGGGCAACAAAAATGACATGGGGAGGCAAATAAAAGCGGTAAATTGTACAAGGAACCCTCAACTGGAAGTTTTTAGCTGTCACGGTTTATCATGACGTAGTATATGGCATCATATGTCTCATCAACAGCGGGCAGAGAGACTTGTCCAAGATACGCCTTCCGGTGAAAGGTTGATAAGAATCATTTCGAGTGGTTACGGGTAACAGTCCACATAATTTTGCGAATATTATAAAAAGTTAGTGGTCTATAAGGATCATGATGCATTGTTTCGTGGTTGCTAGAGTCGGGCAACATTTTATCTTCTGCAAGAGCAGTGTCGAGACCATCTCTAGGTGATCATCGTTAACAATCACCGAACTATCAGGTAATCTATACATTTAAAATGGCATCAACAGTACCAATACCAGAGCCTCCAGCCTATCCATTGCTTGGAAGTGTCCTCCGAGTTGACCGCCACCGCCCTTTGGCATCTGTCACGCAGATGGCTGATCAGTTAGGTTGGGATCCGCCCACACATTGGCAAGCGGAAGCGATATTTGTTAAGCTGATTTTGTGAAGGAGAAATATATCGCCTACGATCTCCCGTATCTACAATTGTTTTCGTATCTTCAAATGCTTTTATAAGCGAGCTTTGTAATGAAAAACGGTTTCAAAAGTCTGTGAACGCCATACTCCAGGTAGGTTGAGATCCTACCTATCAATTCAACCTTTCCCCTCAGACGTAAATACCGCGCTACATAAGTTAACCTCATTCGTGTTACTAATAGGAAATACGGCACGCTGTAAACGATGGTTTATTCACAGTAAGCACCATCCAATTCTGAGATGATAAATAAAATATGTCTTCCTAAGAGTACTAAGTTTTTATAAGGCTAAGGCAGAAGAGCCAAATTGGGCTATCTCTCATCGCATATTGGCGCGAGCTCTTGGACCTTTGACGATTGCCGATATGTTTGATCAAATGCACGATTTAGCATCTCAACTTGTGCTTAAATGGGCGCGCCACGGCACAGGTCAGTCCATTGAAGTGGTCGACGATTTCACCAGACTGAGCTTTGACACGGTGGCACTTTGCACAATGAATCACCGATTCAATAGTTTTTACTCATACGACCGTCATCCATGTATATCTGCGACTCAATGCTTCTTGGAAGGCGCTACGCAACGGGCCTTCAAGCCTCCGTTTCTCAAGCATTATTGCAGCAATAATAGAGCATTCTTCAGCAGTATTAACTTTCTCCGACAAACTATTCGAGACATTATCAATACGCGCTCAAACGCCGATTTTACAAAACGGGACGCGTTGTGGTCTATGTTAAACGAAGTTGATCCCGTCACAGGCCAACAGATGAGCTCAGAGAGTATTGTGGATAATCTCCTGACGTTCTTAATTGCTGGGCATGAAACTACTGCTTCTCTACTATCATTTACTTTTTGGGAGCTGTGTCGCAACCCTGAAGTATTGAAGAAGGCTCAACGTGAGGTTGACGACACCTGTGGTGGAAATCCCGTTAGGAGGGAACATTTGAACAAACTCCCATACATAACAGCTGTGAGTTGGCATGATGTGTCACGCGAGATCATGAATAGGGACTAAACCGGACGAGGTTCTTCGCGAAATTCTACGTCTTTATCCTCCTGCTTCTGCCTTCAGTGTCGAAGCCCTACAAGATGAGGTCGTCGGTGGCAAGTATCATGTCGCCAAGGGAGAGGTCATAGTCAATTTGGTGTCAAAGGCTCATCGAGATCACCATATATTTGGTCATAATAGTCGCGACTTCGTTCCCGACCGAATGCTCGATGGACCCTTTCAGCGTTTATCTGAAGAATTTCCGAACCTTTGGAAACCATTCGGCAGTGGAATACGTCGGTGTCTTGGAGAACCGTTTGCATGGCAAGAGGCCATGCTTGTTACGTGCATGATCCTCCAGAAATTTCATTGCGCCTTGGAAGATGGGTGTGAGCCTGAGATTGATGAACGACTAGTTATTAAACCCAGAGATCTGCGAATAACGGTTCAACTTCGAGAAATGCAAACACCAGGATCACAGTCAACCTCTTTAAAGGCTACTTCCCATGCGGGAATGCAGAACCAGATGGAAGAAGTGTCTGTGAGAGACAACCCCTGTGGCAGAAAAACTCCGATGACCATTCTATATGGCTCCAACAATGGAACATGCAAAACTCTTGCGCAGGTGTTGGCAACTAATGCACCATCCAATGGTTTTGAAGCGACAACTATGACTCATCTTGACGACATGAAAGATCATCTTCCAACAAACCATCCTATTATCATCATTACTGGCACATATAACGGACAGCCTCCAGAGGACGCAAAACAATTTGTCTCCTGGATTGAAGGGACACCATCTTTTCAAACTAAATTTCGAGGAGTCTCCTACGCTGTGTTCGGATGTGGTCATCGAGATTGGCAGCAAACCCATTTTCGTATTCCACAACACATAGACTCCAAACTTAGGGAGTTTGGAGCTTTTCGAGTAGTGCCCATTGGGTTAGGAGAGACTTCTCAAGGCGACCTAGCAACCTTGTTTGATGAGTGGCAACACGAACTACTCTGGCCAGCGCTGATAGCCCGATGGAATGGAAAGGCGAAAGTATTGAACGAAACTCACCCGAAACTTCGCGTCTCAGTACAACAACCTCGCTTAAGGAAAATGTCGGAAGATTTTGCGAACGCGAGAGTGCTGAAAATTCGAAAACTGACAGACCAGGATGCATTATGCCGGCCAAAATTTCATATTGAAATTGCTCTCCCGAAAGTGATGACTTATAAAGTAGGCGATTACCTCAGCATACTTCCAATGAATTCAAGAACCAATGTGCAGCGTGCCATGAGACAATTCTGTTTGCCTCGAGATGCCTATTTATCACTCGATACGAGCCAAATCACGAACCTACTCCCACATGCCTGCATTTCAGCAGTCGAGCTGCTGAGTGGACATGTTGAGTTGGCGCAATCCGCCAGTCATCGAGTAAGTGGACAATGTAACAAACCGTCATCTGGCGTGGATACAGGCTAATCTTACAAAATCAAGGCTATCTTAGTTTTGGCAAATGCCACCATGGACCAGCGGTCAAAAGATGAATTGGTTCGCCTAGCGGATGAAGCAGGGGAAATTTTCAACCTTGTCAAAAAACCATCTGTCTTAGACCTCCTAGAACAATATCCAAGTATTGACTTATCAATTGAAGACTTCCTACCTCTATTACCCCCAATGCGCCCTCGGTATTAGTGAGCATATCCCCTTGGTACTATATTCTACAATTATTAATTGCTTACAGTTCCATCTCATCGTCGCCTCGGTGGCAAACATCACACCTGTCTATTACGGTTTCTGCAATCACAGCATCATCTATATCAGGACACGAAGACCACGTCGGACTTTGCTCATCTTATCTACGCTCTTTGTCGTGCGAGGATATTGTTCAGGTGGCTGTAAAACCTGCAAATTCTCTGTTTCGATTACCTCAAGATTCCGCTCAATGTGGTCCGCTCATATGCGTTGCCGTGGGAACCGGAATTGCTCCTTTTCGAGGGCTTTTTCAGGATCGTGCATGCACTATACAAAGCCGAGAGAGTGTAGCATCAGCACTCCTTTTTTATGGCTGTCACTCGCCAAGTTGGGATGATCTTTACAAAGAAGAGCTTCAGAAGTGGGAGGATGTAGGTGCAGTGGTGATAAAAAAGGCATACAGCAAAGATTCAGACAAAAGTGAGGGTTGCCGATACGTCCAAGAACGCATATGGCAGTGTCGAGAGATCGTGACGTGCTTGTGGAAGCAGGGGGCACGGGTATATGTTTGTGGTCCAAAACAGATCGCAATCCCAGTACGGACTACTCTTTTTGAAATTCAGCAGAGTCTGCATAGCAGGGCTGAGGAAAAGATTAGTCATGTAGAAGCTGAGAAATGGTTTGATTCCATGAAGGGCTCTCGTTATCAAGAGGAGACATTTGAGTAACATATCATATTTCATATGTCCGTCACTCTTATTCAAAAGATTTTATGTAGTATTTTTTTTTTGGGGGGGGGGGGGGGGAATAAGACCACTTTAATCCTTAGAGTTTTGGCAATAACGATTTTAT